>CAKKTJ010000262.1:0-97500 GCA_920618645.1 Peronospora belbahrii | reverse complement strand
TCGGTGCGCAGTCTGGATTGTCTTGGAATTGTTGATTCGCGTAAGGGTGATGTCCGATGTGCATCTTGCACTATGCTGCGCAGCAATGCGGCTTTGAGAACAGCAGCCGCAACGAAATACAAGATGGCAATGCGATCTGGGCCGCCTCGCAACCCGATAAATAGAAAGTTCTGTTCTGGGCGCGTATGCTCGCTGCTTGAGGCCGAGTTCGATATGCGAGAGCCTTTTGCTCGAGTACTTCGTGATTTGGCTCTCGCTGATATCCCGAGTGCATTGAACACATGGATGGAAATGGCTACGATGGGACTCACGGGCGCCTTTAATACTCACCCAGCATTGCTTGGTCTAACTGAGGCAATGGTGCGGCTGAAGGATAAGGAACAACGTGGTGTGGGGTTGCAGAACATGACGTACAGCAATCTTCTCGATAAGTTCATGCAGTCACTTGCCGACTTATCGCCTGATGCTTGTGAGCTTTTCCAGAAACACTTGGGAGGGCGAAAACAACGACAATTCCAAGCAACGGTAGTAAGATCTGTCTTGCCTAACAAACGGAAGGTGCAACTTCAAACAAGCAGTGTTGTGTCCCGAACAGGCCAAGACCAGCAGACTGACGAATCCCTCTACGATGGCGTTGGGAACCCATCTCCTGCCGTGCGTGTGACGAGCGACGATGGTTTTGTGCACTTGTTGGACCCTTCTGTTGTTGGCCTTGAAATGCCTCCTTTGTCTATATGCGATATTGACGACGTAGACCTCAGTACATTTCCTGCGTCTTCGGCGATACAAATGCATGGAAACCAAGTTAATAACCCTGGTCATGGTGATGAAATGGTCCCAACCATGCCACCAGCAGTTGCGGCGTCGGCACTTACATCCGATTCCGACCAGTTGCCGGCAATTGAACAAACTTGCAAGGAGCCCACCTGCCAAGGCAATATTTGTGTGAACTCAACGAACGGAGACACGAATCTAGAAGTTCTCACGAACGCGGCAAAGCAGGATCATGATGGCGTTATTGATGAGTCAACAGAGACTAATGCTGACGGGCGAGTGGAGAGTGACCCTGACGCCGTGGTATTCCTCACGGCGCTCACAGCGCCTGAGGATAGCTGCAAGACTGACGATGCCGTAATGCCAAGTGACTATGTGCCGTGTACAGGACTTCGTGATGAAAATGTGCAGGCATATGTTGCCAGTGCCGTTCAAATTGTCGGAGGTAGCCGACCTCGCTATGTAATTGCACGTGAGCTGTTTCCACAGGTCTTTGGCAATGACAAAAAAGTTCGTATTGTCGACAAGCTGAGTGATGAAGAGCGGCTAGTTTTGCAGGATGCTGTATTCAGCGAGTGCCTTTGGCGAGTGGACAAGGAAGGCCGTTGTGTTCGAAGTCTGCGCTGTAAGCGATTTGTACCAGCTCCTGGAATTCACGATCGTGGCAGGTCTCAGAGCCAAGGCGTTTGCCGAGCCTGCCGCGATCTGCGTACCGTGCCAAATTTCCGCAGTGTGCTTAGTCGTTCCAAGATGCCAAAGAATCTCGAAAACATTAAGTATGTGCCTAGTGTGTACACTGAAAGCGATCCATTCCTGCGCAAGTTGTCGAAGAACTCGGCATTCCGTAAACTCTACCAGTGTGTCAAATACATGACCACTCAAGCGGCCGGCAAAAATAGCGAAGCTGGTGCCGAGCAACTCAAACGAGTGTACTTTTGGTTGCGCTTTGCTCGCATGGGTGTCTTTGGACACTTCAAGTCACATCCTGTCTTTGAAGGACTGATGAAGAGCATGGTGGAGGTCAAAGATAAGGAGCGCCGTGGTGTAGGTAAACAGAACATGCAATACTCACCGGCATTGGATGAATTCATGCAAAATATGGTACAGATATCCACCGAAGCATTTGAGCTCTTTGCTGCCAAGTTTTGCGGACGCACCCTGCGCTCACAAAAGGTCAAACGGCGATCAACGAGTACAACTTCTATGATGCTCACGACGCCAGCGAAGACGGCAGAACCAACTTTACTTGAAGGTAGCAGCAATGACATGGTTTTCCCAGCCCATCAATCGCTAACCCAGCTTCAACCTCCTCAGCACCAGCATTACCTCATGGCACCTGACGACCTACTTAGTGGACGAAGCTTGACGTCTGAGGAAAGCCAGCGCTTTATGGATCGCATGCTGGACGAGGTCCGTCTCTCAGTGAGCCGTGAAATGCAGTTCATAGAAGAGGAGGAGCGTCGTCGCGGTGTTGGAAATGCCAACGATATCTCGGTCACTTCTGCTGAGCATGAGCAGCACACTGACGAAGACGACGACGATCGCATCGGCCCGGAGACGTACCTGAATGACGACGGAGTGCTCACTACAGAGATTTAACTCATGAGGTACACTTGAACTAATAGATAGCAAATATATTATGCAGGAAAGCACAGGCACATTGTACAGTAGCTCCTGTGAGCTCAATGCAAAACTCATCGGTCTCTCATTACTTCGCTTTCACGAGTCTTTGGCTGGGGCATCTCACGTGCGGTTTGCTTGTCCAGACTTTTTCTCAAGATGCTTGGATATTAGTCCCATCACTTGCGTAAGGCCAATCTGGTCCACTCGAAAGACGTCTCTCATCTCCTGGTTCGGGTGGATCACCCGCCCATCCTTGGGATCCTGCAGCTCATGCTGCTTCACGTAGGCCCAACTAACACACAACAGAACGATAAGTTTACAACGATTCATCAAATGAGACGTGACAACATACAATTCTTTAACGGCGGCCGGACGAGTGAGCTCGCTCTTGCCGAGCAGGTGGCTCAAAGAAGGCGACAGCTTGTACAAGTTCTTGGATGCCATCGTTGCTCAAATTTGTGCGCTTTTCAAAAGTGCTTACAGCTTCGTCGCAGTTGGGAAGAGGCGAGGATGACAACCTAGCTATAGTAATGACAGCACGTGGACATCGCTGTCCGAAAGTTGATAATCGACTTTACCTGCCCGATTGGAGCGCACAAAGCCACTGGAGATGACAACGGTCGTGCCGAAAAACTGATTCTTAAAGCCGCGCCGGGAACATGGTGCTTTTCCAGGCACATCTAAGCGCCTCCATCTCAAATCTGGAATGTTTAACACACACACGTCGTTCTCCAATTGACCCGTAGACGTGTTTTGGCCTCCAAAAAGAAGCAGCTTTGGACCGATCGTGTTCGTACTGTGGCCTCGCCGTGGGCATGGAAGTGACCCGAGTAACCGAGGTTTTGTCCACTTGATAGAGTAGAGGGTATCACCTCCTCCATGTATATCTGTAGTAATTTGCAGCTTGTGTACGTCAAGGAGACAATTTGACTGCCGAATCTGTCGTCATGATCAAACGCATAAAGTAAGTTGGTTTTTGACCTGCACTTCCATGATCCATGCGTGCACTTACTTGACGTCCCCTGTAAATGAACACTTCGCATTCTGAGACTCTTTGGTTATGAAAACAAGCATCAGGAAAAGAAGAAGAAGAGAAGGTTATTACAACTGTGATCAAGAATTCACGTACCGATGAACATCGTGTAGCGATCGGCCTGTTGGTATCAAGGAACTGCACGATGGTGTTGACCATCGAAAATCTGTAGATGAAAGACATGGTATGGCAAATGTCCGAGTGAGTGAGCGAAAAATAGCGTCTCCGTCAGCTTCCACACCTACCAGTACATCCCTCAATATGCAAAAGGAATACATCCATCTTCAAAATAGGCGACACTCCCATACTGCCTCCCGTAATCAGTATCAAATCAGATGAAAGTAAAGTCGCAGCGTGCCCGCATCGTGGCGGAGGTGCTTGTACCGTCACATTCGTTTGAACCCAAACTGCACGGGGAGTATTCAAGCTACTAGCAGCCACTTGTTGAATGCAAAGCAGATGAAGATCACCAAACGCCTCAAACGGAATTCCTTCGGACTGTCCACCAAAGAAAATGATTCGCCGGACGTTCACATGCATCTCCTCTTCGTTCTTCTCATCACTTTTAACTCCATTATACACATGACTTGTTCCCATAGATCAACTTGCGTGTACAGAATGCATTGGTCAAGCAAGTCATGGAATAATTTCGCCTTGGACACGGCCCTTGTCCCGTTGGCCGTATTTCCACTTTCCCATCAAAATCTGCCGTGACGACTGCACAAATGGCAACTTTTGACGATGACCTTCGGCCTCCGTTACGTTTTGGTCTTCACCTATCGTCGCATCTACGAGGTTTTGCTTGTAAAACACTGAACCAGTAGTGACCTCCACTGCGGATTAGAAACGTTCCCGTTATGTCAGACTCGTACACGTAATTATCGGATTTCAGAGCACGCAATGACGACGATGTCATATCACCTCGACAAGCTTGCCAACACAAATCCTTTAAGCTGTTAAATGCCACGTACAATTGTCTCCAAGTTGCTGGAACTGCCGCCTGCATGCGATAGGATGCCACCGTTGGGTACAAATACGTCATCACGCATTCACGCTTGCATCGCTGCTCGATGAGCGCTTTGAGAGTCTCTAGCAATGGGCGACACGTCATAGACAACACCATCAGCATCTTTACATCCAGCAAACGCTCTAAAATCTGTAAAACCTCCACCGAGACGTCCATTAACGATATTATAGCCATGGTAAGATTCATGTGACAAGTTCGTGTAAATTGGTTTGTTGGAAAGGGAAGACTATTAATTTTCATAGTTGCTAAATGACTTTGCCAAAAGCCTTTCTTTGGGAACGAATCCTACATCTTCATGCTGCGTCTCTCCACACGTAACGTCTCTAGCAACAACCTCGGTTGGCAGGAGGATTCGAGTTGCCAAAGCCACCAGGGCCTGGTGAGCCAGTCATGCCCACCTTAATGCCATGTGCCTGCAACACCCCCATATCATCATCAGCTACGTGTTACAAAGAACTAGAACAAGAGCAAACACACAAACCTCGTTCGTGACGTCGCAAATACCCGACTGAATGTTCGAGTAAATCTTTGATGCAGTTTTGACAAAAGCCTGAGAAAGTCCACAACAACGAATGAGTCAGTTCACAAATACGACTGTGAAAGAGGTGAAGGCTAACAGCACGTACTTCTTCCACGTTAGCAGCAGTTTTAGCCGACGTTTCAAGAAAAATAAGTCCATTTTCCTTGGCAAACTGTTCGCCTTCTTTAAAACTCACAGCACGACGGTGTTCCAGATCACTCTTGTTTCCAATAAGCATAATCGCCATGTTTGAATTGGAATTCTGACGTGCCTCCTCCAACCATCTCGTCAAGTGGTTAAACGTCTCTCGTCGAGTAATGTCATACACCAGCAACGCTCCAGCAGCTCCACGATAATACGAGCGTGTAATTGAACGAAACGACTCTTGTCCAGCCTACACAAACACACACACACAGTAAAACACTAAATCCCGTTCTCCTCACATCCAGAACAGCATATCAATTTCCATCCTATCTTTGCCACACATACTGTATCCCATATCTGAAGCTTAATTTGCTTATTATCAATGTTAATCATACGTGCACCAAACTCGACACCAATCGTAAGATCATGTACAGGTTGAAAGCGTTTGTCCGTAAATTGCAATAAGAGACATGACTTGCCAACACCTGTGAAATAGAATAAAAATAAAATCAATCATAACATTCAGAATGGTTCAGGACACTAGAAATGGTGGTATCGAATAGAAATGATTGTATCGAATAGAAATGGTACAAATCAAAACACTCTCCACGTACCAGTGTCACCGATGATGATGTACTTAAACAAATAAGCGTATGACATACTGCTGTATAACTGTAGAAATTCAGAATACATATAAACGATTAAAACTCCTGCTCATGTGATTAATTGTAACCCCGCAATATTTTAATGCAATCGATATGAGGACTTTTCTCATCTTAACTATGCCATCACACATGAATGTGCATACCACTTCTCTCTTTTCTCTCGTTTACGCTATAGACGATACTATATGCAAAAAGGTGGAACGAAGTCTCAAAGCTCAGTTCTTGGAAAGTTGCGTATTGTATGGAATTGTAGAAGGAAAAAAAGAAGAAACAATAACTTGATATATGTATGGAATCACTGGATTCTGACTGGATAGTACAGTGAGAACTAGTACCCTGTGTATAGTGATATGTAGCAATGAGTGCCATGATAAAACGATATCATTCATGTGTACCACATGATATCAGTTGTGTGCTCGACACACCAGTACTCGTATAAAATGAGAATTATCACATCCACAACAAAATTGGACGAGGTAAGGGCAGTGTACCGCTGGCGTATCAGACCTGCAGCGCACGCTTCTTGAACGGTGCCGATGGTGACTAATGCGAAAAAACATGGACGAAAAAAGTGTATTTGATCAGGTATTTGAGCCTTAGAGTATTCCTGCCTTTGCAGATGATGATACTATATTCATTCGATAAGCAGTGTATGTACTATGCCAAGTGTACATTGCACTGGCTACTCGTCTTGAGCAAGCTCTACTTTAGTTGTGGTTCCGCACAGCTCCCAAATGATCGTTTAAAGTAGAACGTGATCGACAAAATAAATACAAAATATGTTGTTGACGTCGTGGGTGGCGCAGATAGAAGACAGCATCTGGTCATTATTAGTTTGTACACAATTCCGGACACGGCATTATTTGCTACCT
Organism: Peronospora belbahrii; assembly: GCA_920618645.1. NCBI lineage: Eukaryota > Oomycota > Peronosporomycetes > Peronosporales > Peronosporaceae > Peronospora > Peronospora belbahrii. The sequence continues at coordinate 90,842 of CAKKTJ010000262.1, read as the reverse complement.
CAACGTTTTTGCGTACATGGAATTATCGACGTGCGTACCGTCCTCAGGAAGTACATACGCGTACGCCTACTACACGATCGGCAAGCTGCCTGCTGTCATCGCTGCGTGGCTGCTGACTCTCGAGTATGCCGTGTCAGGTGCAGGCGTGGCGCGTAGTTGGGGAGATAAGGTTGAGGAATGGCTGATGGTCGAGTACCCTGACAAGAGCTTTCGTTGGCTGAACCTGCCATTTGCTAATCTTAGTGGTGGACTTATCCAATTCCTAAGCATGGTAGTGCTGCTGATGGGCGTGCGATCTGGCAAGGTCTTCGTACACACCGTCACTGAAATCAAGATGAGTGTCGTGGTGTTTATTATCATTGCTGGGTTTGCTGCCATGAATCCTGACAATCTGTCACCCTTCATTCCCAAAAGTACCGAGCTAAATGGTATGATGGCCTTTGGGACGCAAGGCATTATCACCGGCGCTTCACACGCGTTGTTTGGATACGCCGGTTTCGATGAGGTTTGCTGCCTCGCCGGCGAGACCAAGAACCCTAAGAAGAACATGCCAATTGCTATCATGGCTGTCGTACTATGCACAACGGTGCTGAGCGCATTGTGCTCTCTTGTGCTGGCCGGTATGGTCGCTTTCCTTGAGGCAGCCAGCTCCGGTGACGGATTTGAAGGCCATGGCTGGAAATGGGCCGGCACTGTAGTGCGTCTTGGTGAGGTGGTCACCATGCCTGTAGTGGCACCCATTGGCTTCCTGGCTCAGTCTTGCTTGAATTACGCACTTGCTTGCCGGGCTTCTGCCGCGCATCTTAGCTGAAGTAAACTATAAGGGCAACTTGTTCAAGAACACACGCTTATGACGGGTCTGTTCTTCACGGTGGTTGCTATCGTGGTGCCCTTCGACACTCTGTGGGTATTGTGAACTTGGTGTTATGATGTCGTTCATCGTTTCCAACGTGTTAGCGCGTATGAAGCCTCCGTCACCAACGTGGCCGCCATTCTCGTCGTCGCACGGGTTGTGACTGCTGCGTGTGCAGCCTTCCAGTACCAGGAGAAATACAAGAACAAATCATTCCTAGCGTGCCTTATCTTTGCTTTCGTCTTTTTTGTGGTCACTGTGGGAATCCCAGTGGCGCTCTTTGTCAAGTGCCCGCAAACTGCCAAATATACCGGGTCTGTTCGCTGCTCCGCTCGTGCCGTTCATTTCGATGACGTGTATCCTCGCCGACTGGTTTATGATTGCACAAATCAGCTGCCTGCACTGGGTCTTAGTGTTGCTTGGATGGGTGCCGGAGCGCTCTCGTACTTTGTGTACGGCTTCTTTCATGCAGAGTCACGCAACACCTGGAGCCGGGTACTGGGTCAGAACCTACCTACGCATGGAGACAACCTCTCGTCCAAGTTCACGACGCATGAGCTAAAGCTGCTCGCCGTTTAGATGCATGGAGTATTAAGTTACACAATAATGTATCATGCGTCTGAGTCATATCATTTCCGTGCGAAACTCGATCTGCTACCAAAGTTCAAGCTTGACTGTCATTTTGGCAGAACGGCAATAAAGAGGAACAAAGGTAGAGTGACATCGCCTGCAAATGGACGTCGACGGTTGGTGGATCATTAGGTAAACCACGCCTTGATTTTGCGGGTCGATCATTGGGAAAATGCAGAGCAGAACGGTTTCTCTAAGCTTTGGGGCCTTTGTAGTTGGCCAGCAGTATCTTGTTACCCCGAAGGATCGTTACCCCGCTTGAGCACTGGCCAGACATCGTTAGTCTTATCATGGATAATCGCTCTTCACTTGACCCGGTTTGCCCAGTGTAAGTTTTCTGACATCACATTGAAATAATCTGCAACCTCATTATTCACGGCCTTGATGTTCGTGAACAGTTTCATACATTTCGAGAGACGGCAAAAGACAACGTATCATATTTCTAGAATCGACGATGCTATCTACTTGGTTCTGCTTGCGGAAGGAGTGAAAAGCACTTCACTTAGTATCTGTATGTTTGCAAATGTCTTTTATCTGTCTTGATATTGCATTAATGGGTCAGTCACCCAGCATCGTAATCTGAGCTTCAACATGGTAAGCCAATGAGACACTGCGAGTAGTGGGTACGGCATATCCTGAATGCGTGTTACGCTTTATGGTGGCCTCACTTTAACTCTTATCCTTCACTACAGATTCTAAGCCAGCTCTGAGATAGGATATTACCAGCATTTTTTCTCTATTGCATTTTCAGTAAGTCAACTCTGGTTGTTGCTGTTAGTTTTCAATGTGTAACACGATATCTCAACTAGAACCAATGATGATGGCATATTCTTGTTGTCAAAAATTGATTCTGTTGCAGCCAAAGCAGCGACGTGTTGAGTCGCGCCAAAAGGAGACGAATTGAGACTTGCGTTGTGGTCATCATTGGACGCCGTCAAGCTGAGAACGTCCTTAAGATTAATTGTTACATTGCCACTTACAAAATGCAACACAAATGAAAAGATTGATTATGGTACTTTGTCTGCACTTCGTGCTGCATCTAAGCTTCATACAGACAAGAGCCTTCAGCAATGCGCTTCACGAAAGCAATATAGAAGAAAGACGCAAAGGAGTTGCAAAATTGAAACATAAAAACTTTAATGATCAAGTAGCTTTCGTACTCAGCGTCCGTACGGTGGTTTTCGAGGTCATTCAAGTAGCGTGCCACATTCCGGTAAGCCATATTCAGCACCAAAATCTGAATGGCGTTTGCCACAGTCACACCAAATGTCAGCGTAGTCCGGTACTCTGGAACAATATGATGATCTCCCGAATCATCAGTGCTGTTGATCCAGTGCTTGAGGACAAACAAACCAAAAAGAGCAATAACCACAATTCCGACCATTAACGTGACAATAAACACGGAGATGACGAACGCACGGCGGCGTTTTGCCTTACTTTCGAATGTCACTTCCTCTGTATCAGTCACCGGGTGGTAGCTTTTAGTACCTCGAAATTAAGGGCGGTAACTCCACCATATCAAATGATAGGTTACTAGGAAAACTCACGCGTCGAGATCGTAGTCATTTACGTGGAAATGGCGTGATTTAGTACTTGAACGCACACGTTTACAATACTTTAGTGAAAAAAGTGTTCGTAAAGGTGATATCTCATTATCAATATATACACCCATTACAATCCGTATGTGCAATAAGACTAAACACAGGTCTCATTGTGTACCTTGCATCAATGATGCATCGCAGTCAACCTGTGTTTGCTAACAGCTTGGAGCTGCCTTGACCTAACGAAACAATACCAGTTGCCCAACGAGATACAAATGTCGTCAATTGCGAATTTCGTGATCGTACAGTAACGATAAAGAGAAAAGTAGCTCATCACGCGTAGTATTGTGGTTGGAAGTAAAGTGCTTGTTGCTGTGCATCTTTTGTATCATAGTGCATCGGACTTTCCCATAAAGCATCTTGACCTAGTGTCGGTACTTGTCGGATACTTTCATTCGTGTCACAAGCAAACACTCTTCTTTCCCACAAACTGCCTTTACTACTGGGACGCTCACTGATCTGTTGTTCTTCAGAAAACTGCTGATTATCCTGGCAAGACGACGGAGCTTTGTTTTCTATTTGTTGCTGTTGTTGTTGTTTCGTCTCGTAAAAGGCTTCAGATGACGTTGAAAAGTCAAAAGCATTAAAGCTCATGGGCACCTCTACGTCAAGCTGATTGTCCATTGGAACCTGTGTGTGCTGTTGCTGTTGTCGTTGTTTTTGGCACCACTTGGCTGGAATCTTACGGGCACGCTCATCCTCGACGTTCAACGTTCCAGCATGCATATCACACATTACACTTGGCTGCTGACTCTGACACAATTGACGATGACAAGCGCGATATTTCTCAATATCAATCGCCTTTTCATCAGGTTTTGGACCGTCGGATGAGAAAAAGCGAAACATTGAAAAGGTTTGTGGCGTGTGATCAAATGGAATTTGAACAGGAAAAAGCCGATACACAAAAAACTCAAGAGACGGGAGAAGAAAAAGAGAAAGACTAGTTGATAACCGTGATCCTTGATGTTCTTAGAGCGCAATTCTCTTGCGTTGTAGAAAAAGCCCAAATTAGTTTTTCGTGCCGGGTGTCACATTCGAGACAATCGCAAATTTTGCACTAGGCTGATAAAGGAGAAACAGTCTTCTTAAGCACTACAGATTAATATTGAACACGTTAAGGCAAATTTACGCACACCACCGCCGTTTCAACGCGACAAAATGCATCCAGACGCTTGAAGACTTGATTCAATCTGATGAAGATGTTTATAGTTTTGACTGTTTAGTATTGTGTACTCATGATGTTTGGAAGTAAAAATAAACAACGACGACGTTGAGGAATCAGAGAAAGGGGTTGTCCAGCTGCTCCCGTTTGATGGACGAAATTTTGAAGGCTGGAGCATTTGAAGACTAAAAGGTGTCAACGGTTTGAGATTGATACTTGTCTTACTTATTTAGGAACTTGCGCTCGATCCTCGGAAACTACGATTCACATTCTTGAACGCTGGATTTTGTTCAGATCTCAAATCGATACAGACGCAGCTTTGTCAACGACATCAGAAAAAAACTATTGCAGCAGCATAGCAGATAACGCTCTGAACACAGTCAACACCACCTTACGTTGGTATGTCGAGCGTGGCAGAGGCGTTATCAAAGAAGCATCTCTTCGATCTCAATGTCAGCAAGCCGCAGGCCCGAATCGGCCACCAAGTCGACATAAACGACAAGCAGTGTATTGTGGCCGGAGGCCATCGCATCACACGCAAGGGATCTGCTGCGCGTCGAAGCCAGAAACAACCTATTGTTCGCAATCTGTTCACGAACGTCTGCTCGGGAGTTGGGCTCAGTGAACACCAAAAGAAGCAAACATTGATCAAACAGCCATTGGACATGTCACAGATGAAGCCAAAAGCGACAGCAACTTCAAGTAGAACTATCGAGCTATGTAAGAGCATCTTGCCTCCATTATCTCCTAATGATGCCGACAAGAAGTGTTTAGTGCTTGACCTCGACGAAACGCTGGTTCACTCATCGTTCAAACCAACTATGAACCCCTCCCTACCTTGTAATTCCTGTCTACACTAATGGCATTACTCGTCGAGTGTATGTATGCAAGCGTCCAGGAGCTGAGGAATTTCTCATTAAAATGGCAAAATACTACGAGATTGTAGTGTACACTGCTAGTTTTAGCAAATACGCAGACCCGCTACTTGACAAGCTAGACCCAAAAGGTGTCATTCGCTATCGTCTCTATCGCGAACATTGCGTGCAGTTTGAAAACAGTTGCGTAAAGGATTTGTCTTTATTGAATCGTGATATTTCACAGACAATTATCATTGATAACGCGCCAATATCCTACGTCTTTCACCCTCACAATGCTATCGGGTGTTCCAGCTTTATTGACAACCTGAGTGATTGCGAGTTAGAGTCTATTTCACGATTTCTCATCAAGTTTCACGATGTTAAGGATGTGCGTGAATACTTGCACATTTGGGACGCTAAATATTAACGGCGATATTTTGAATTCGAATGGGAACAATTTCAAAAGACTTATTATAAAGTGATAAAGAATGCACAATATCTAAACTAATACAGAAAACTCTATTATAACGTGATGAAAAATACACGATATCTAAATGGTAATTTTGCTAAGTTTCGTAAACTTTAAAATAAACGCTGAAGAACTCATCACTGTATCGTTAGAGATCCCTATTTTCCACTTTTTTGCTATTCTGAAAAAAGCAAATCTTATAGCGTTAAGTAGTCAAAGCAAATCTTCCAAGTGTAGACAATGGCTTCAAATTTTGCAGAGCGCTAATCGAATTCACAAAAGACCTCTTCCAGTCCATTCAGCTGTATTCAAGGCACCAACTGTAGGAACGCATAAGCCCAATGATGCGGGAGATGCATTGCGCTGACCAAGTAACCTGTTGAAGTTTAGAGAGACCGAGTTTGACGACGAGACAACGTAGTGCCGTTGCGTTGCATCAGGTTTCGCGCATTCGCTTTCTAAGCTTATGCTTGAGGCAAAAGAAGTGGATGCTCATTTGTAGGGGCTTGTCCGTGATCTCTTGTGGAGCAGAAATATCCACACCGTTGCATCTTCTGTCTGAATCTGAGGTGTCCATGCATTGTCGGTTTGGTCACATTTCCTGGCGATGGATAACAAGGCGTTGTTTGGGTATTTATACGGACGGATACACCTTGCAGAGGCATTTAAAGCGTTTTCTGGAAACGCACAAGCTTGAACGAGCTGTGCTGCTTCATACTCTCTGGCTGCTCAACGTACCCAAGAGCTCGATACAGATGCTGAGCAGCTTCCATGACTTCAATGGTGTCAAGACAAATCTCGTTAAAAGCACCACATGATATGGCAAAATCCTCAACGGCTCGCACCAAAGCCGAAGCCACACCACAGCGTCGAAATGCAGGAGCAACACATAGTCGACAGAGTTCTGCACTGTGCCTCTCTTCTTCATGGTTTACCTGATGACTTGATATCGTCAGAGGCTTCAAGCCAGCGCACCCCACGACCACGCCGCCTACTTCAGCTACCCAAAAGCCACTTGCTAGAATGCCAGCACTATTGGGTGTTTGAAAAGCTTGGTATACGTCAAACATGTCTCCACTAGGGCCACGAAGACGATTCGCAACGAACTGACACACAGCACGTGATCTCTTCGGCAAATCAAGGTGAGTACTTTCAAAGAGTGAGCGCACAGTAACCAAGTCATCGCGCTGAAATGATCGAATGATTACCGTTTCGGACAACCCCTCCCGTTGTGGCGTAACGCATCCCGTCAGGAGGTATCTATACTGTTGTACGCGGGGCACAAAACAACTGGTCCACTCTAACCCGTCCTTATCTTGGTTCTTGCAATTACCTGCAAGGTAGATCGCGTAATGGGCGTTGCACATCGTCCAATCGGCATACTCATCAAAAGGTTCCAACAATGCTAACCTGTGTTTCTCCTCCGCAGTCGTGCAAGCCGCAAACACTCCGTTCATGTCAAGAATGCAGCATTTTTTCCAATATGCACATGCTAATAGACGACGGCAGTGATCAGCTGCTGTCTGGTATCCTTGCACACCACGAAGCGTACATCCTTTCACGGCAAAGTATCGCTGAAGTGTCGAGCTAAAAGCATCAGACTGTCGCTTAGGTCGCGTGCTTGCAGAGACTGCTTTCTCGCTGTCGTCATCCTCGCTTGTTTGAAGTCTGATCGGGTCATACAGCGCAATGGAGCCGCTTGAAAAAGCCTCACCAAGCCACTGAAGCAGCATTGTACCCTTTTCTGGTGCCAAATACGACTGCCATACAACATATTAAGGCAAAGTCGTTTTTTTGCGATTGACCACAACTTTGCCATTACGTACCAGAAGACACTCACCAAGCATCAACGTCGGCAGACTTCGGTCGGCACCAGCAGCATTCAGCGCAGCATTCAACCTTTGGATATCTCCCAGATCGCAAGCAATGAGCGAATACGAACCAGACGGCACTCGACATTGCCATGCTATCTCGCAATCAGCAGAAGAAGATGTAACAATTAAGTTGTCCATATCTTTCGGGAATAGACCTGCTTGTACGTCTGAGTCGTTCAACAGCTTTGTCTTAGCACTCACAATAGCGTCACAGTCAACCTCTGTGAAGTAGAGGGTTCCTAAAAATTTCCGCTGGTCTACTAGACGAAAGAATAGCGTGTCAAAGCCAGCTCCCAACGATACGATGTTCACTCGAGGCGATGCTACATCTACAGTCATCAACACCATCCAAACGTCATCCAAACCGTAGTGTAAACAACTGACCATGCTGAAACTGCCTACACTGCGAAAGAAAAAGATCAACGCAGCGGGTAACACCTAAGTGCCGCAGATAGTAACCACGATGGACCTGCGATGACAGATATCAAATTAGAGTCGCAGAAGCTGCTAACTACATCTAGAACTCTAGATATATTCCTTTATAAAGTACCAGAGGGATGCGCCGTGTAGGCTTATGTACGAAAAAGCGCAGGAATGGGTCCTGGAAGTAGCCAAGCGTCACTGCGGAGCTGTAGGCGTGATCACAACGAGGAATGATACATTGTCTTTAGCAATTGCTATTGATCGCTATACCGAGTTTCTCACTCTGTATAGGTGCTAGAACACAAGATAAGCTTTTGTAGCCTCTTACAGTTTACATTTGACAGCATCAAAGGCCGTCTCCGTGACGTTATGATCGCTTGTGTTGCGCCATTCGGAGGTTATTGGTGACGACGCCATGGAGCAAATACAATTCCACAGTTTAGTGGACCACGATAAAATGACAGAATTGTGTGCTCAGTACAATCCTGTATAAAATAACAAACTCAAAAAGCAGAATCGACTTGGAGTATTTCAAATAAGCCATTAATATTTACTGTTCACTTTATGGTTAAGAAGACCAAAGTATAAAGCCAAGTACATGCGGAAGTGACTGAAAACAGGCAATGCTCTTCATTTGAAGCTAAAGACTGCAGACAAACATAGAATTTTAATGACAACACATACTAACTCAAGACATATCTCGCGGCACTTCATTCGATATCTCTTTTTTAACGCTGCTCTTTCCGTAATTTTCCATTGCAATGTCCCTTATAGCTAGACTCCTCAGCCCCTCTGTGGCCGAGCTACTGTAGCCACGCTACCATGCACTATGTGCAGAGGATGTAGCCAAGCTACTGTGCAGAGGATGTAGCCAAGCTACTGTAGCAAAGCTACTTATGCACTGTGTGCAGAGGAAGACAAGCTCAGAGAGCTTCTACGTCTTAGGGTGCTTAACCCTCCTAGGCTAGCTCGCGAGCTTGTGCCTTTGGTTGCAAGCAGCCGTGTCTCCAAGGGACTTACTATCAAAGATACAATTCCTTAAAAGGAATAGAACGCTCAAGCACTTAAGCTGTTCAGAGCAGGTTTCAAAACGGATTTATATTTATGTTTATCTTCTAGCACTAAATATAGAAGCACCTACTCTATACTTAGTGCTAGTCACTATTTACAGGCTCTATAGCCTATTATTATGCAAACATGCATAGTCACTATACTTAGCAAAGTATAGTGACCACGTGGCTCTATGCCACAGATGCGACCCTTTGTACTTCAGGTACGGTCATATCAAGCTTACTCTTGTACCCAAGGTACAGCCACACCACATTGGTGTGGCAGGTGTGTATGTAAAATACACACCTTCGTGTAACCCCGTTACATCGCTATTCTCAAAGACAACATCCACAAATGGTGACTTCACCACAACCTCTCAGAGTCAGTACCTCGTCATCACTGTCACTTGGACCATCGTCCTGACATTTTAATTTATAGCCGTACGCTCGTGTAGTGATTTATAATACTCTCATGATGTGTCATCTAGTGGCTTTTCAACCATACTACCAACAACCGCGGGTCGCGCCAGTAGGCATAATCATTGTACACGGATGGAAATATCTAAGCACTAAACTGAAATTATACGCAGCATACGCGTATTTGTTGTAATGTGGCACTCGCAGTATGTTATACATTCTCAGCAAATAAATGGTGTGGCGCTGGCTCACCTTACCAGGTAAGTTTCTGCTGCCGCAGTATAGCAAAAAATGACAACAGCATGGTACGTGTAACGGGATGCTACGCGCAGTGCTAGCAACGGAGGGAGCAGCTGAAGAGGGTTATGAACAAGAAGGAGCAAAGCAGGATGGAGATTGAGCTTTGAGGCAGCATCCGACGTCATTAAGCTTGCGTGCCAGTAGTTCAGGCTGGGAGTATACCTGTTTGGCGACTGGAAGGTCGTGCACAATGGCAGTGGCGATCGCGAGCGCCAAGAGGGTGTAACGGGATTACACGAAGGTGTGTATTTTACATACACACCTGCCACACCAATGTGGTGTGGCTGTACCTTGGGTACAAGAGTAAGCTTGATATGACCGTACCTGAAGTACAAAGGGTCGCATCGTGGCATAGAGCCACGTGGTCACTATGCTTTGCTAAGTATAGTGACTATGCATGTTTGCATAATAATAGGCTATAGAGCCAGTAAATAGTGACTAGCACTAAGTATAGAGTAGGTGCTTCTATATTTAGTGCTAGAAGATAAACATAAATATAAATCCGTTTTGAAACCTGCTCTGAACAGCTTAGGTGCTTGAGCGTTCTATTCCTTTTAAGGAATTGTATCTTTGATAGTAAGTCCCTTGGAGACACGGCTGCTTGCAACCAAAGGCACAAGCTCGCGAGCTAGCCTAGGAGGGTTAATTACCCTAAGACGTAGAAGCTCTCTGAGCTTGTCTTCCTCTGCACACAGTGCATAAGTAGCTTTGCTACAGTAGCTTGGCTACATCCTCTGCACATAGTGCATGAGTAGCATGGCTACAGTAGCTTTACTACACCTGGTAACACTTGTCGTCAATCCCGCTCCTGGTTCTGCGACTGCTTCTCTGTGTGAGAATTGACATCGATGAGATGACGGCGGTTGCCCTGTCACAGGCACAACAGGAAGGGTTGCAGAAGTTGTTCTCTATCCTTGGCCCTAAGGGCGTGAAGTACCTCATCGCCCAGGGCGAAGAAGAGATTAACAAGCGTATTCATATGCTTGATAAATATAACAACGCTCTAGTCGAGCATGTAAAGGCAGAAATGCCTTCTTCTGCGTGGCGACTATGGCGCAAGAAGTGGTCCGCAGACCAAAACCCATACAAATGGAAGTAGATAAGTTCGACGGCAAAGAAGGTGATAACCTTATGCTTTGGTTCCGACAGGTTGAGTCGGCTATGTCTATAGCCGACATCACCTATGAACCGTACCGTGTGGGCTTTGCCACGGGCAAGTTGGGTGGTTAAGCCAAACAGTGGACATTCACATGTGGTGCAGCACAGCAAGATTCATTCCCAACATGGGCCGATCTAAAAGTTCAGATGACCCGGCAGTATGCACCGCCAAACCAAGCACGCTGAACTTGGTCGCGGTATTTGGCGTGTCGCCAAGGCAAGCGTGAGCTTGCGGTATATATACAAGAGTTGAGAACTCTCATTGCTGCCATGGTCATAGATTTTATGCCTGAGGCAGTGACCGTCACGGTCTTTATGCAGTGCCTCCAAGTTGGTGTTGCCAGAACGAAAGTCTTCCGGGTAAACCCGTCCTCATTCGAGAAAGCTGTTGGAGTGGCGGATAGAATGCCGAGACCAACTTCAAGGCCGCTAGGCCTGCCACTTATAACTACTCGTCAGATGGGTCTATTCCCATGGACTGTAGTCAAGAGGAAGATGATGAAGCTGAGATTCATGCTGCGGAGCAGCAAATTGTGCGCAGATGTTATATCTGCAAGAGCACAGGCCATTGGATGGCAAAATGATCTCCAAGAAAGTCATATTTGGCCTCGAAAGGGCCGACGCCCCATGGGTAAACCTCTAGTTTGCCGCGGGGAAACGGCGGAACCCAGTAGGCGCGGGGTGCTCTACTGGGGAAGAACTGAGTTCTGTTGAACCTCTAGGAGGGTAGAAGTAACAGGCCCCAGCCCCAAAGAGACCCGAAATCTCAAAAACGGAACGAGAATGCAAGCCAGGATTGCTAGTCGTCGAATGGACGTTTATGGGCTTTGATAAGCCATGAATCATTTTGATCGATTCGGAGACATCGGGCAATTATGTGCGCCGTGCCACCGTGGAAGGTAGTCAGCAATATGCTGAAGCGCTCGTAGCGCGTGAAAGTGACAAATTCATGACTCGCTTAGCAACGGGTACGCGTGTTACGGTACTCAAAGTCCCGATGGACTTAAATGTAACGTTCTTGGACTTTAACAGCATGGAACGCTGTTTGGTCTTAGACCCGGATGCGAGGTATGACCTCATCCTAGGCATGGCATGAGTAGAACGTCATGAGCCATGGATTGATTGGAGGTCGAAGACCTTAGGCGCAACGCGCAATGCTCCTGGTAGGGCTCTGAAAAGTCATGAACCATCTCTGCTAGGAAGCAAAAGCGCTTTTGGCGCAGATATTGGACCGAGTCGGTCAATATGTTGGATGTCGGAATCTCCGACTTTGTAGACTCTGTAAGTGTCGAGGACAATAGTCCTGGACGAGACCCAATGACGGTCGATAGTGTGGTTGAGAACCCACTAGATGGCACATATGGCATGTGTCATGAGAATGATGTTACATCATTAAACACCGTGAGTGGTGTTGGTGGCTGCAAGCCAAGATGTCAGGACACGAGTCCGAGTGACACGAGTAACTGACCCTGGAGGGCCGGGTGAAGTCACAAATGGATGTTGCCTTTGAGGACAACAAGGTGCATGCACCTAACGACGAGGTACTGACCCAAGAGGGTCGGGTGAAGTCACAAATGGATGTTATCTTTGAGGATAACGAGGTGACAGCACTTAGTGACGAGGTACTGGCCCAAGAGGGTCGGGTGAAGTCAAAAATGACAGTTGTCTTTGAGGACAAGAGGTGCGAGCACCTCATGACGAGACATTGACCCAAGAGGGTGGGTGCAGTCAGTAAACGAGGTGGTCTTTGACCTTGAGGTGTGCACACTTGTGGACGATGATGCGTCGGATGCTGAGAGCATCATGAGTAGAGATGATGATATCGTGAGTGACGGTGATAGCGCACAGCTGTATACACTCGTCAATGGTTTGAATAGGGATGTTGAAGAGCCGGTGGCTCTTTCAGCTATACCCGCAGTAAGCGTTCTGTTAGATCTGGACGGGTTATCCTGCCGAGTTTGGCATTGCCTTACAGGCAGACGACATCGCCGAAGTGGTCGTTACGACCTGATGAGGAGTTAAACTCTTCATCGCTTTTGGCTAAATCAGTTCTTGCAAATACCAAGAAGGCGCTGAATGCGCGTAGTGGATCGCAGATCTGAAGGACCCTTCTGATCCTTACTTTCCTTTGTTAAAAAAATATGGAGATGTTTTCTCTAAAGAACCTCCTACAAAGGTTGCGTTCGGTTAACGCTACCCCTGCCACATCAGGACTTAATGGGGGAGACAAGCTGAAGGCTTGGCTGATATCAGCCCTGTTGCAATACGCAGGAAGGTGGAAGCATTTCTGTCAACGCGTTTTGACGTATTACGCCGCGTCAAAGACGCCATGGCTGAAAGCCAGGATGTTCAAAAAGGAACAAGCAGATGCCAAAAGGCAGAAAGAACGAACATAAGTTCAAAGTAAGAGATTTGTATTATTATTAAATGCTAGGAAATTACCGACACGCGCAGTGTCTGCGGTATATAAAACTAAATTACAACCACGTTTTATTGGACCTTTCAAGGTCATAAGCAAGAAAGTATTAGCCTATACGCTGAACCTTCCAAAGAAGATGCAAATACACCCTGTGTTCTACGTGAACTTGCTAAGGCCATATCTCAACCTAGCTTCGGAGGACTTCGAGGGGTTGTACCCATACTCTCGGCCGAAGGAGGCGAGTAGCACGGCACCGGAGGTGCATATGGACGCTGGAGGCGAATCAGGAGATCACGTTGACACCAAATCTTGGCTTAAGAACGCTCAATTGCCGCTAAGAAATCTGAGGTCTCTGAGCGATAACGCTCAAAGGATTGACAGTGTCAATCGACACGGTCATCAAGCGATGACAGGTGAGACTTCACCAATCCAAGAGCATAACGCTTCCAGGAGTGTCAGGAGACGCTCGATCTCACAGAGAGATGAAGGTCAATGAGCCATCGACCTCCGCGACGCTAATTGATGAACTGAGTTATCAACAGCTCCACGTGGAACGTCTCTTGGCTCGGCATTGTCACTAGGGTCATATTCAATGTTTGATGAAGTGGAGGGGTTCCCCCAGTCGTACGACTCGTGAGAGCATGAGGTACCCCTCTGGCAAGATTGCCCTGACGCCGTTGACGCTTTTGACCAGGACGGTCAGAGGCGACGACAGCTGTCGTTAGAATCTTCCTAGCACTAGGTGCTTAAGAAGCAGGGTCTGTAGGATGACTTCAAATCTGACCTTCAGAAGAAGCCAATGTCGGTACATCACTCGCGCGAAAGGTACAGGCAACAGCTTCAAAAGCTTGCCCCCCACAAGTCTTTGACCTGTATGTGGAGGGTAATTGACGCTTCGCTTGAGCTTAGCAGAGTTAAAACGTAGACGACGTTTTAATTAAATGTCTTGTTCTTTAGCGCTTAAACGCAAGTTTGACAAACTTGAGAGCTTACATGCTTGTTCTACCCAGCGAGTGAACTAGTGATTATCTTGTGCAGATGTTTCACCTGGTGCAAGCACCACTGGTATGTCATTCGGTGGGTGCACGAGAACCCCACGTGACTGTCGTGACAGTCGCTCCTGATACAATTTCATTGTAAACTCCTGGGGAGTAAGGAGCCGCTTACGAAGAGAGGCACGATCCGCAACCTCGCAAGCAGTACTGGCCTGAGACCCAATAACATAGGTACGCAATGATTGCGATGCTGCTCGTCGAGATTTCTCATTGGGGTCCCGAGTCACGAACCCATAATCACGACGTATCACGTTTGTCTGGGCCGTGCCATCGCGGCCGCTAGGGCCACGTCATCAAGTTGACGGCGCTGTGCAGCGTCAAGAGGGTTGGTTGCCTCTTCGTCGACACCCTCTCGCGAGGGAAGTGGTGGTGCTTGGCGAAACGCAGTTGTTCCCCTTGGGTGAGAAAATACAAAACGCATTCGGCGTCCTTCGATCGGCGAGCGTGGTAAACGCGGGGTAAAATAGGCCAAAAGGTGACTCAGCGCCAATACTCTTGGAAGTAACGTTACTGTCATCATCCTCAAAAGATAACTCGACGTGATGCAGCATTCATGATGCAACAAGCGCAATAAAAACAAGTAAAACAAGTGTTGTGAACACTGTAATGCTTAGAACTTATAAGTAAGTGTCGTAACAGGAAATGCTTTAGCGTGAGTGCAATGCACTGTATGCTTAAGGAGAAGGGTGCGTAGATTGCGTGAGTGTAAAGCACAAATGCTCAAAGTGCTGTGTCGTAACACAAAGTTTACTTTCGCAATTGCAAGGCACTTATTGCGAGGCAAGCAAAACATAAAGTTATTAAATACGACAGGACTTCACATAAGTTCAAAAATAATGGGTACGTCGGGTCCCATGGATTAGTGGGGAGGGAATAATGAAATTACACGAAGGTGTGCAATGTACATACATCCACACCATTGTGGTGTGGCTGTACAATGGGATACTAGTTGATGTGACCTTACCTAAGATACAAAGGGGCGCATCGAGGCACGTGGTCATTATACTTGGTTTAAGTACTATAAGTACATAAGTTTGCATATTAACAGGCTACTCAGTTATATAAGCCGTGAATAAGCTAGGTACTTCTATATTCAGTGCTAGAAGATAAGCATTCCAATAAATCAGTTTAAAACCTACTCTGTATAGAATTTGTTGCTACGGCCTTTCCTGAACAAAAAAAGAATACAGTATTTCTGATACAAAAGCGGCAAAGACATCAACTCAATCATACCAAAGAGGTATCTTGAGCTCTTACAGGCCACACAAACGTGTATGACTTCTCCACTTCACCTAACATTATGTATGACCCTGGTGACGAAATAGTACGTGGCATGAAGCTGACTTTGACCAGTTGAATCAATTAGCGTTTGAGGCGGTCGACAAACCATTATTCTGTCATGACGTCTGTCATTAGGATCTCTGTAAAATCCGCCACTTTTTCCGGGGAATAAAAACCCCCGCTCAAATACATAGAGGTCGGATAAAGGTACGGCATGAGTAAGCCAATATAGAACAAAGGGTGTGTTTTCTTCTTCTTGAGGATATTAAGCGTATAGGCTAACCCCCTAATCAAAAAGCCTAACAAAACGTAGACGTAATTTGGTAGTAGGTATATTCCTAGCTTTTAATTAGACCAAATGTCCCAATTTGAACTCCTATTCATTTTTTGCCTTGTCATCTGCTTGTTCTTTCTAGGCATTTTGGAATCCAGCTATATCGTCTTTGGCGCAGCGTAAGACTTAAAAACGCGTCAAAAAGAGCACTTATAGCACGCTAACAAACCATGATAGGCTTTCCCAATTGTAATGATGCGAATGAGCAGAGTGGAGGATACCCGAAATTGATTGAGATTTAGTTTAGACAGCTCTTATCTGTGCAATGTTCCTCCCCATGCCTAATCATACACTTACGTAAGTTTACCGTAACGTTTCAAATGACCATTAGTGTGTAATAGGTTTGGTAGGCACGTACCTTGGGTAGCAGTACCATTTCAGCTGCGTGCGCGTAGGCTTTCAAGCAGGCAGACTGTGAGCTGTAACTGGAACACTCTCGGGTTGACTAAAGATGTTTCGGTGTTTGCTTTTCTCAGTTCAGCGCCGTCGTTAAGTGCAATTTAGGTTGTCTTGCCAGCGGTAGGAAGACAGCTAGAATCAATGACTTGATTGCATTCTCAATTATTGAGACGGCTTCACCTTTGACATCAGCACCATACCGTGCGCCAAATTCTCTTTCTTCGGAGTTTTTGCCATTGTGGTCAGTCGGTGGCGCGTTTATTGCTCTAATGTTGTGATATGACTCCACTGCCATCGTAAGCAGTAGTTTCAAGATAAAAAAGAGTTACAATGACCTTAGTAGTCAACCTGCTAGATGCTAGTAGAACCAAGGCACACAACCCGTAACCCAATTAAGTCTCGAGGAGTGGCGTCGAGTCTGGATCTTCATTTTGTAAACGTTCAGCTAATTGTGCTAGTGTGGCGTGCGCAGCAACTTCCGGAATGGCATGTTCTAGAGCCACATTATCTGATCAATTGATTTTGAGCTGTGAATAAGCTAACAAACACTTAGCGCGTAAAGCCTGATTCCGTTTACTGTATCCATACAAAAAACGTAAGATGCATGTGTAGCGTTCCGTATTCCACCACAACCATATAGGGCAGAAGCAGCTTGTATTGTGAACGGTCGTGTCAACGTTAAGGTAGGCTGAAAATCATGTAGAGCTGCAGCAATTTTACGCTTGAACTAACTGCATTTTTGTGTTGGTAAAAAAGGATAAAATTCGGATAAGGAATTAAATAATTTCAGGATGGGACCTGAATAAATGTTTATGTCCTAAATTCAACGTAATATCTGTCCAAATGCTCCTTGGTTTTAAATTATTTTGCTGTTCAAATGCTACAAAAATATATTCATTGGTTTTAAAATTAGTGAATGTAGCATTTGGACAACAAAAATATGTTTTTTTGACTGTATGTGCGATAGCGTAGGGGGCGTTTTTTTTGTTCGCGTCAAGCAAATTAACGAGAGAAAAAAATGTCTTCATTGTGCGGCAGTGAGGCTAAGAAGTGGCATGATCGGTCAATTATCGAGATGCGCGCGTTCATTTATTTCTTTAGATGTTGATATAGTCTTGTTCAACCGTTACCAATTTTTCATCGAGTCATTCCTCAGCGACAATCTCACAGAGATTCATCATCGGTCCTATTCGTTCGATCGCGTTTAGTTTAACGTCAAAGCTTTTCAAGAAACTGTAAAACTGTAGAAAATAATAATACATATAAACGATTAAAACTCCTGCGTTATGGGATCAATTGTAACCCCGCAAAAGTTTAATGCAATCGACATGAGGACTTTTCTCATCACCACAATTATGATGTGTAAGAAGATATTGTGTGTTTCAGGTCATAAAGACTCGAAGTGAAGACTGCAAGACCCATGACAGTAAAGGGCAATCTCAGCTGAGTGGCTAACATGTTGACAGGTGGGACAAAGGCATACGGACGTCGTCTGGGACCAGGGACACATAATGTTTGCCAGGTGTACCTTGAATAGGTTAAGCTGCAGCGCTATATGGTAGGGTTAGAAAAAAAAGGGGGGTAAATAATAAATAAATTTTATATTTATTTTCTACTTCTATTGCACAAGCGCAACTACGTTTAACATGATATCACACATGTATGTGCATACCAATTCTCTCTTTTCTCTCGTTTACGCTATAGAGACGATACTATATGCAAGAAGGTGGAACAAAGTCTCAAAGCTCAGTTGCGTGAAAGTCGCGTATTGTATGAAGGAAAAAAAGAAGAAACAATAACTTGATATTTGTATGGAATCACTGGATTCTGACTGGATAGTACAGTGAGAATTAGTACCCTGTGTATAGTGATATGTAAATGAGTCCATTAAAACGATATCATTCATGTGTACCACATGATATCAGTTGTGCGTATGATCCCACACATTAGCAGTTGATAAATATATAATGGAGAATTATCACATTTACGACGAAATTGGACGCGGTACAGACTCATTTGTGTACAAAGCACGACGAAAACAAAGTATTGAATACGTGGCTGTAAAGTCTACTACCAAAAGTCGTATGGATAAGGTTGGTGATATGGTGTCGATTGTGGAATTCTATTTTACATCCGGATATGTATGTTGGTCATTATCTGATGTTATCATTCTAACAAATAACCTTATAATTTAGATTCTGAACGAAGTCCCGTTTCTACACAAGCTCAACAGTCGTTATGTGGTCAGGTTTTATGACTGGTATGAGTCATCGAATCACATTTGGCTTATACTTGAATATTGTATGGGTGGAGACCTGCTAAATCTGATTACACAAGATAAACAGCTTCCTGAATCAGTTGTCAAGGTTTATAAGATATTACTGGATTTGATTACGAAATCTCGTGTTGGTTGTTGTTATGGATGTTTACTAATCAAATGTGATTACTCTGGATGATGTGTTCTGACATCATATTTTGATAGTCATTTGGAAGTGAACTTGTTGCTGGATTACAGTATCTTCATGCCAATAGTATTCTATATTGTGATTTAAAACCTGCAAATATTCTTATTGATGAGTTTGGATCGTTAAAGGTATGTACCCATGTATATTTGTGATTGCTGTTGATTAGGTCAACTTATTCCTCGCGACAGGAAGAAATTAAAAGCTTGTATTAAGATGATAATGTTGCTCTAGTTGGCAGATTTTGGACTTGCACGACGTGTTCCAGAAATTCATACAACACCGACACCATCCGTACGAAATGTATTGATTCATTTTCACTCTCCACTCTGTACTTGAGACTATGTGTGATCAGAAAAAACATTGTACGAGAAAAACCATTATTATTTTGTAGCTTGCTCCAGGTTCACCGCATTATATGGCACCAGAATTATTCCAGCAAAATGCCGTCCATAGTTTTGCGTCGGATTTTTGGGCTTTGGTACGATAGAGTTGGTATTTTTATTGTCGTGATTGTATTTGTTTCTATCTTTTTTCTTTCTTTGACCAGTTTTGACGCCGAGTTTTGATGTTATTTTTGGTGATGATGATAATGATAATGTAGGGATGTGTACTGTTTGAGCTTCGAACGGGTCGACAACCATTTACACATGGTAATTTCTCCCAACTTGCACGAATGGTTCGTATGTATTCTTTGATATTGGGGGTGTCAGGAAGAAAGACTTGTATTATTTTGTTTTTTGTGTGTTAAATGTCTGAGCTAAACAATTGATGTGATGGAGATAGATTCAAACCGATGCAGTGGATTTTTCGATTCTTGGATGTGACATGTCACTTGAATTTCGTGATCTTCTGGAACGTTTGTTAGTGAAAGACCCTTATCAGCGAATCACTTGGTACGTCTTGCATTTGTTATTGTATTTCTTGCCTTTAGTAATGCACCAGCAGAATACATTTAACACAAAACCACCGCCTGGTAGGAAGGAATTAGTCGATCATCCATTCTGGGATAATTTGCCTTGCCTTGAGAATGTTATCATGCCTGTGCAGGAGTTATTTGATAAGAAGTTGCCGGTGTCACTAAAGTAAGTCATGCTTTTTACCCGGATTGAGCTTGTTTTATCTAGTGTTAAATGTTATTCAACACAGCGACTTGTCTACCAAAGATGGCAATCTCGGAATTTCTCGGCGCGCAAACAAAATTTGCACTGAACAAAATGAGACTGAAAATTGCAGCAACACTGGGCTTTCTGATGACAGTGGTATTGGAGACCAACGGCTACAGCGTGAGAATGACGCAGCAGCAACAGACTGCAATGGCGGTGTTGAATTGTTAGAGTCTGGAGCTTTGAATCCCAATACCGCAATTCTAGTTGATACGAACCAAGATGCAGTCCATGACAAAACCTTATCTGCAAGTGTAAGGATGCTTCAAACACGCAGTTTATTAAACAGCAATGATGACTTTGGCGATGATTTTCAAGATGATTTTCAAGATGATTTTCAAGATGATTTTCAAGATGATTATAGTGAAGTATCCAGTCAATTGGCAGAACTCCGCGATCAGTGGCGGATGACCAGTGCACCTCATTCTGTACCTCGTGCTATTCGGCAAGCGCCAACACAAAGCAGACATTTGAGTAGCATGTTTGATCAAAGTGGAGTATCAGGAAGCTGGCTTTGCGCGATTTCAGAACTTGTATTTACGGCTGCAGATTGCCGTGTGAAATCAATCATTGAATACAATGATATTAAGCTTAATGACTTGCCGCGCATTCACGCAAAACTTCATCAGTTTACACTCACTACACCGGAAGACCTATTGTCATGCGCAACAGAGACACTAGAGAACCAACTCAAAGAAATCTACGTCAGTTTGAAGTCTTTGCATGCTGATATTGCCGAAGAGCTCAGCTGCATGGCATACCTGTTTTCTCTCAGTTGTCACACCCGGCTGGCCCACGTGATCGTAAATAGCTCTATCCTCAAGCTTCTAATTCATATGTTGGTACAAGAAGCTCGGTTACCCGCATCGCACAAGACAATGTTATCAATGCTTTGCCTTGTGCTCGGCATTTTATTTCCCTCCGCGACCGTCGTTACACCATCGTCGCCTGATCAGCTACGACTACTTGTGAAAACTTTGTCGGACATTGTTTCCAGTCCTTCTGGAAACATTGCAGACACGAAAACTATCAGCAATAGTTGGTTGCAGTCTCGTTCGCTAGCACTTGCTTGCCTAGGAGAATCGCTTTATTACATTTCGACACAACAAGAGTGGGAAGTACCACTGGAAGGGGTAAAAGCTGTGCTTGGTTGTATTGAAGATCCCGATATTGTAGCGCGCTTCTATGCTCTAAGAACACTTCATAATATGCTGAATCATTGTCCCAAGGCTCTTCTCCCGAAACTACTGAGCGAGAACTTTGTGCTGACGTTGATTCGTGGATTGTTGCAAAGCGCCGACCGAGGACTTCAAGTACAAAGTGATCTGGATGAACAAAGACTTTCTGATGCGCTGCGTACAAATACGACAGAGGTCCTTGCTCACATTCTTAGATATCTTTGCAGCCCGTCTTCAAGCGCACAGCTGCCGTCTCGGTTGAAACTCTCGCTTGCGCTGCATTTCGCGAATCCTAACACTCTGAAAGCTGTGTGGCGGGGTGTAGAAAGCAGGCGCGGATCTGCTGATCTGACAATTGCCTCACTCAACATCATAAACGCTTTCTTGGATATGAAGTTGGGCGGAGACAGAGACGTCGAATATACAGCAATCAAATTGAGTCGCACGTTCCTGTTGGAACGTATCATAGCGCTGCCTACTATCCAGAGAATTTTGGAGCTTAATAGCGCCACTGATGGTACTGACGAAGGCTTGGCTCTAATGCAAGCGAAGAGTCTGATCACGCTGCATTTGGGCATACAACTGAATCGAGAATTTCTTACCTCATTTGTGCGGAGTGATGCTTTGACGCTTGTGGAACAGGTTCTAGCCCGAGTTGCTGACCGCTTGGGCATTGATGAGAACAATCTTGTTTTGCAATCTCCAGAATACACGTTATCAGCGTTTGAAATGTATCTCACCCAATGCGCTGTCGGTATGTGCAAACTTGTAATTCGAATGGCTTCGACGCTTGGTGCTGATTGCTTTTCTTTACACGAAAGTGACAGGGATGAAGGCAGAAGTTGCAATCATGCAGAGGACTTGACGCGAGTATTGCCGATATCACTTCTCCTATTTAGTGGGTTGCTGCAGAATCCAAACTGCCGACAACATCTATTTCACTACTTGGTCGCGAGCAACAGCAAGCAGTATGCGTTTTTTCTGCGTCTGATGGCAATGCTTCTGGCATCATACCCTGAAGAAGTTCTAATTATACCAGGAGAGCCCGAGATAACGATGACAATTGCCCGTTTTGTGTCGGAAATTTTGCTGGGCTTGTTTCAACTTGCAGTTGCGGAGGTCAACGAGATTGTTTTGGTCGAGAAGCAAATAATGTTCACCCATTTGTTGCCTGCGGTGGTAAAACACATATCTGGGGATTTGGAGAGTAACGATGAACATGTTGCGGTAACCTGTCTCCGAATTCTGTATGTAGTACTGTTGGATTTTGACTATGACAACGACAATCGTGAGTATGAGTTTTACGACCCCTTCGTTCGATCATTGCTTCTCCCCCACCTCAGCAAAATGCTAAAAAGACGGGACACTGAAGTTGAGCAGATTTGGAGTCTGTCAAGTGAGCTGCTGTTTGGTTTGCTCTCCAGTGATTCATCTCTTCTCAGTGAAGCAGAGGATCTTGATCTTGTGCCCACAGTAGTGGGCTTGCTAGCCGTTCCAGTCCAGTTCAATTCATTGCCTTCACATGCTACAGAGCTAGTCCAGATGCTGATGGAATCGGTTGATGTGGATTTAAATTTGTTATTGGAGTCAGGCATTGCCCAAAGTATTGCTGCTGGGTTGACATTCGCTGCAAGACAAAATAAGGTGGATGGAGCTTTGGTGGGCTTGGTTCTCATTCTACTGAATTTGCTCCACCACCAGTTTAAAAAGATGCGTCAACAAGGGATAGCATCAGATCTAGCAGAATTCGACGATCTGGTCGCTTTTGCACCATTGCTGCTGCAGTTTTGTGCTCGTAGTATTCAGCACCACCTGAATGGGAAGTCGGAAAGCCTATTGCCAGAGAAGGATACCATCTCAGAGAGGATGACTCATGGAGTTGCTATTTTAGCCTCTCGCTGCCTCGTTCTCCTATCTCAGGTAAAAGTCATGACGTTGATATCATGAACACATTCATATGTGACGCTAAACTAAGCGTGCGTTTGCTTGCAAGATATCACGTGAACAGTTGATAAAGGCGATATTTACACAAGACAAGTCGGATGTTTCTGTCTTGAGGTGAGTGGCAAGTTGAATGCTTGCAAGCTTGTATTTTGTAATGTAGATATGTACAAATATCTAACGCGCTACCCTGTTGATCGGTTGCACAGTTCAATCTTTTCATATTTGCAAACAGATACGAGTGACGATGACATGGGTGGCATTGTGCTGCATGTGCTACTAACATTGAAACACTGTCTGCGGTGCCAGGGTAATAATACTAGCCTCGTGAGTCAGTGGGTGACTAACAACGGTGATTGTCTAAATACGGCGAAGGCTTCGGCATCGCGCAAAACACCATTACCAACAAGTAAAGACCATAGCAGAATGGAAAGTCATTTGACCTGTCCGACTGTCTCAGAACAGATATCGAAGGCGGTAGCGGCAATCGTGAGTCTTTGCTCTTCGCACGCACAATGACTTTAGTGTTATTCAACGTAACAATGTGCCAGTTGTCTGCAAGGGTGTTCATTTTGTTTTAAGCAGCATAATGCACGATTGAGGTGCTCATTTCTTAAGCAGCTCATTGCAAGATTCGTAAAACAAACAGGCATGTCAGTTCTTGATCCACGGGTAATGCTGCTTCGTAAAACAAACAGGCATGTCAGTTCTTGATCCACGGTAATGCTGCTTCGTAAAACAAACAGGCATGTCAGTTCTTGATCCACGGGTAATGCTGCTTCGCTGCTTCCCATTGAGCATTGGGGTAAATCTGGAGGTCCAAGCGCTCCGCAACCTCGTTCAGGTGGGATGAATCGCCCTCAAACATCCCCTTGAAGACAACATTCACAATGTGTTCAGAGCGCTCAAGGAGCAGCTTGAGTTCTTGAGGCATGTCCGGCACCAAACGTTCGACAAGGACCGCCAAAACCAAACACACCTGACACGCTACCACAAAAGTAAAGGCTCGAACAGTTCCACTTTGGTCTTCAAACAAGTCAGAAGTCCACAAGATAAGTGCCGAGTTCGTACCAAGCGCACTGTATGTCATAAACCGTAGAATGTAAAACCACACGCCAATACTCCTTAGCCGGGTGGGGAAATGGTCGGCGGTGAACAAAACAGAGCTTCACAGCATCCACATGGACTTCCAGCACATTGTTTGCCAGCGCAAGCACTGGTGTCAGCGGGAATGCCACCACAAATAGGTTGATAAAGCCATACTGGATGACCATCTCATTGTAGTCCTCAAATGCTTCATTGGTCTCGTACGGCACCAGCTTAGCCTGCTCTTCAATGTAGTTGTGACCAACCTTGTCTTCACCGTTTGCCGCTTTGCGTTCGGAAAAGAGCTGGTATCGATATTTTAAATATGGCATCGCCACTTCCGTTGTATTTCCCACCACAATTCGGATCAAGAACAAAGTTAACAACTGGTCGCGTAATTCCTTCATACAGTCATCTTCATACAGACAAGAGCCTTCAGCAATGCGCTTCACGAAAGCAATATAGAAGAAAGACGCAAAGGAGTTGCAAAATTGAAACATAAAAACTTTAATGATCAAGTAGCTTTCGTACTCAGCGTCCGTACGGTGGTTTTCGAGGTCATTCAAGTAGCGTGCCACATTCCGGTAAGCCATATTCAGCACCAAAATCTGAATGGCGTTTGCCACAGTCACACCAAATGTCAGCGTAGTCCGGTACTCTGGAACAATATGATGATCTCCCAAATCATCAGTGCTGTTGATCCAGTGCTTGAGGACAAACAAACCAAAAAGAGCAATAACCACAATTCCGACCATTAACGTGACAATAAACACGGAGATGACGAACGCACGGCGGCGTTTTGCCTTACTTTCGAATGTTACTTCCTCTGTATCAGTCACCGGGTGGTAGCTTTTAGTTCCTCGAAATTGAGGGCGGTAACGGAATGATTCGTGCAAGCCACTTAGACCCCAGAGCGAATCCAATATACCGTTCTTGCGCTTCCACGATTCGGAAAAAATGGACGACCAAAGAACTACAAAGACGGCAAAGGCGATAAGAATGTAGCCTTGTTCGCTGGTACCCGTAGCAGCCTGACGTGCTTCAATATAAACAAACGTGATGATGCCCGCAACTGCAGGAAACATAAGCATCTTCGTGTAGAACTCTAGCCACGCAAAATATAACGCAATTTTCTCTCCAAAGTAGTAGCGGATTTTATGCAAAGGTTGGTAGAACATCGTCCAATGAAGAGCCCACGTATGCCTCAGGTCGTGCAGTGCGTCTGCGTCGTGAAGTGCAAACATAGAGCCCACCAGGTATCCAGCTGCCTCGAGAGCATCTGCATTAATATGACGTTCTACAATACCTTCAGCTAGTCGAAGACAATCCTTTTGCGTAAATAAAGTCTGCTCTTTCTTCTTACCCCATTTGATCGGGTAACGGCGGTAATATGGCTGATACTTTTCCTCCCGGCGATATTCAGCAAATGGCGCAAAATACGTCAACGGGTCGTAAGGCAACGCAAAGATCGACGTCCAAAAGCGGTTCCAGTAATTTCCAACGACGCGACGATAAGTGTCATCTTCCACAAACAAACCGTCCGCCTCTTCAGTGTGTCCCCACACATCAAGTGCTTTGCGTAGCTCGGGATGGAACTCTTCTCCACGTGACACCAGCAAGGGATCCATCTCTGGATATTCTGCACCTTCATCTGCAAAGCCGCGTGTGTGTCTCAAGTGGCCAATTGAGGTTTGCCACTCTTTATCTCCCATCTCACGTTGCAAAGTCTTGAGCTTCTCGTTGTGTAATGTCCTCGAAAAAGGTTTGTTACTTACTTGCAATCGATAATCCGAGCGGTCAGCTTCAATCTTCAGATCGTCGTTATCGGTCTTGATAGTCATAATAATCTCATCCGCGTCACAGCTTAAGAACATGCGCGTCGTGAGACCACATGCAAGTTGCACACGTCGTGAAATCGCCGTCGCGACCAATTCACAAAATTTTGTCTCTGTCGTAGGCTCAGTAGAACCAATAAACGTTCTATACTCATTCATCAAAAACTGCTGCTGTATCTCCAGTCTATGCTGTTCACCTGTTTCACTGTGGTCCATACTCGTTTCCATCACAGCGTCACAGCCACGGTCGTCTAGAAAACAGCGTGGCGTACGCAATACGCGCTGAAATGGATCCACTACAATTTTGTTCGTAGACTTGCTGCGTTCCAAGTCTTTCCCAATCATAAGATGTAGAAAACTCTCTAGTGTAAAGTCACGAGGCTTCTTCTGCTCTCCACCTTCACGTCGTGGAAAGACCATGACTAGATCATGGTCGTACAACGTCTTCTCTGACGCTGTACCTGTTGACTTGAAATCAGATGAAGACGATTGTGCTTTTTGTATTGTATTTGCATCCATCTCAATTGCCGCGTGGGACTTGGTACGAGGAGATGCAATTGCATCGTATGGAAATGCCATGGATCAAAGAATGATGGTCACGTACGTGTGAGTGGTGATTGTTGCTCTACACCGGTTTTTGATGTTTGACCGTTTCAGATTCTTCGATGGTACAATGTGCAGATTAACAAAAATCGGCCAGTAATCTGACTCTTTCAAATGACTTGGAGCTAAAGATAGAAAACAACTAGCGGATTGTAAGGGTTTAGGATATAAATAATTAGGAATCTAAATATTTATTGTATAAGAAAAAAACTTTACATAAATGTTAGTTTAGCATTATCAATTCGTCTAGTTCATTGGAAAGAAAAGTGATATGGAATAGAATCATATAATCATACAATTGAGCGATATTTCGTAACGTCCATGTGATAAGTATAAAAAGGTCTAATGACCAGGATATATAGATTGTCTCAGCTAAAGGTGGTACCGTGATAGCCTTTTTATGATTCTTACATGAAAAAAAAGACATTGGGAAGCAAAAACGTGGTCATTCTTTACCTCTAAACAATGATATCACACGATTGATTCTTAGTTGCAGAAATATGCTATATACTAGGTTCATAAAGTGGTCGTTACTATTCTTTACTCTAGGTTTCAGTAGGCTAAACTCTGCCACCACTTTGTATCTATTTCAACCAATTACAGAAAGGAGGGGGCAGACAAAGACACAATTGTTTACGTACGCAGTAAAGTGCGTATCATGATGGCGGCGTCCTTGAGCTTCCCAAGTGCGTCTTCAGAGCAGTCTAAAGCCTCTCAATCAACATATGAGACGAATCAGGACCTCAACAATGCAGTAGACGATGAGTTTGGGTCTTTTACCGCAGCGGAGCAACTCTCGGATCCTTTTGGTGACGTTTACGGAGCTGAAGCGGAGTTTGGAGAGTTTGTAGGCGGTTTTAATGGTCATAAACATGAACAGGAGACTTCTGGTTTTTCTGTAGCCATGGAAAGCTCATTGTTAGTGTCATTGTCGCCTCTGATGACTCCATTGACGACAACAGCGGTTCCAACGCTTTTACCGACGACTTGTGATGAAATTGATCCATTTGCTGGTATTACAGGGATCCATGAGACAATTTCAGGTTGTCAAGAGGAAGAAGAGAAGATGACGGAAGTAACTAAAGCTATTGAAGGAGATGTAGTGGATGGGAAAGTCACTGCAGCTTCGTCTTTAAAGTCTTCGGCAACGTCAGCAATTTTGGACTTGGTATGGGGAAAAACAAGTCCAGGGAAGGATGTGAACTCGATGTCAACGTTACTGATGTCTATAGAAAGTGGAAGGAGCAGGACAGCGTCAAATTCAAGTGGATTTGCGCTGCCTTATTCGACTTCAACACCGTTCGCGACGTTCCCGTCGACGGCAATTAAAACTTCAGAGACTTCAACGGATTTGCTGTCGTTTTCACCTGTTCAGGCTTCGGTACCGACTGATCCGTTTGATGAAATTGATTGCGACAAAAATCCGACGAGCGTTGCAGCACCGGTATATGAGAACGATGAGCTGTTCACGATGACGGCAATGGCTCCGCTGTCTTCAGCATCTTCTTCGGCGCCAACGTCACCGCGCAAATTGTTTGTGTCATTGCATGATGATGTAACGAATCCAAGACTTGTCCCTTTTGCCCACGATTCTGTGGAAATCAAGGCATTACCTCGTGATCCGTTCGCAAAACGCACGACTCGACCCTTTGACCCATTGAGCTTATCATTTGTAGGTGCGGGGGGCGATGGAAAACATAGCTGGTCAAAGTGGATTGCATGCGTCATTCAGCACATTTCCTAGTGCCACACCGGAAGGAACATCCTCTTTATCGGCCCCTCCCTCTTTGTGCAGCTCTTCCAAAATGACAGACGGGTTTCTAGGTTTTGCACCTGTTGCTGCTGAGTCAGATGAGGCGGACCCTTTTGCTGCGGCAGGTTTGGCGGCCCCAGCGGCGGTATCTTTGGTTGACGCACTTGCGGCGTGGAGTACCGATGGAGAACATGCTATGGACGAAGGCAAAAATGAGGATTGTGTGAGAAAGCGCACTGACGAGGAAAATGCTGGAGACAAGAATGATTTGATTGTAGATGCGTCAAATGATGGTGTTGATACTGCATCGGTTGTTAAAGATAAGAGCGATATTTTAAATGCGTCAGAACAGCCAAAACTATGGAAGTCAGAATGCTCGCGGGGTGATTGGACGATTGCAACCGAGCGCAACGAAGCGTTTGGTGAGTCATTTACAGCGGAACATGAGACAGAAGAGGTCACCGTCCTTCGTTCACCTGTCATTGCGATGGGATCTGACGCGGAAGACGACGAGAATGTTGCTAGTCTGATTCCTAATAGTAATGGTAACGAGAGTCGTGTCGGTGGTCTTCAAGGTGCTCTTTTAGACCGTGACAATGATGAGGTTGACATAGGTGATGCCGCGATTTCGGCTAATAGTGCCACTACCTCTCCATTGAAGCAAAATTTGGTAGACGATCCTTTTGGTAGGAGTCAAATCGACACGTTTTCGTTTACAATAGCGACAATGGACTTGCACGTTGAAAGTGCAAGTCAAACACCGTTTACTGGTGATTTGGAGGGTGACCGTTTGTCGCTCCATGAGGACAAGTTTAACTCGTTACGTACATCCACACCTAGTGTTGCATCGGAACTTTGGCTTGCTTCGGATGAGGTCGAAGAAAATGCTGTAGTAGGAACAATTGAGATAAAGAGTCCAATGCAAGCGGCTGAAGCGGCTGATGGCGATGATTTTGGTGACTTTGGAGGGTTTGAAGCTACACCTGCTACTACAGTCATCGCAAGAGCCAGTCCAGATGATATGCCGTGGGGATCTTCTGCATCGCTGACTATGGTACCAAAAGTGCAAATGGAGGATGTCAACAGCGTTGGAAACTTAGCAATGTCGGCGACGACTTCTACTTTTGCAGAGACCAGGTCCGCTGACGACACTTTTGGAGATTTTACCCAGAGCATCAAGCCAAGCGGTGATGACGAGTTTGCTGACTTTGGAAACTTTGATCAGAGTTTTGTAAACAAGGAAGATAGTTTCACCGATTTCAAGCAATCTTGCGCGGAATCGTTTGGAAGTGATAATGGGTTTGGTGACTTTGCCCCAGCTGTTGCCCCCACTCTGGTGGCATCGCCAGCTTTGTCGATTCCGTCCTTATCGAAGACCGAGTTGTCAGCATTCTTTAAGGAAGCATTTTCGACGAAGCCTTTGCCGGCGATTTCACCTGACCAGGCGGAAAGCCCAACCGAGGTAGATGACACTGATTCTGTTCAAAAGAAATCGACGGATTTCATTCACAACGTATTTCGCGACATGTGGGATGAGTATATTTCTACCGTAGCTGCAACAGGTCCCCAGTTGTCTTCTTCGTGTGGCTCGCTTTTGACTACAGTCGAACCAAAGGACGTTGGCGAGCGCGTGCGCTTGTACCAGAGTACGAAACGTGCTTCAAAATATTTGAAGTATGTGCTGTCCGAAAAGATCCAAGAGGCTTCGAAGCAGAATGGCATATTTGCGCATGGTTCTGAGAGACATCAGATGTATGTGGGAGTTATTGATTCTGGCGACGTAGACCGCATGTCTGCCGCTCTTAAAGAGTTGCAAGACGCGCTGTTCCACAATTCAGTAAACAACGCGATGATGCGGATTGCCAAGCAGGCAGCGCTGTCAGCTAAAGCCAAAATTGCTGAGCAGGCGGCTCAGCAGCAGGCGACTTCACGTGGTGGATCCTTATTCTCCACAACACGTCACTTGTTGTTACGAGGTGGGAACGCTGGAGGAGCGCATGGCCCGAGTAGTTGTGGCAGCGATACCGATCATGCTGGAGCTGATACTCCAACGGGTGTCTCTGTTCAGAAGCTAGCCCGCTTCTCGCTCGCTAACAACCATGACGACTCCGCAAATGCGCACCGTAGTGTCATTAATGGCGGGGAAAGAGTGTCGGATGGATGCGATCGCACGGGACATAGCAGTGGGAGTGATTTGGAAGTTGCATTTAGTGCTGACAGTCGAAATCGAGGCCAAATCTCCTCGAATAGTGGAAGCAACAATGGCGGCCTGATGAAAAAGTTTCAGGATCGCTTTTCTTTCAGTAGCACTAGACATCGCCCACGTTATGTGCGTCTTCGAAGGAATGGACAGTCAGATGAGGAGATCAAAAAGATGGAGCTAAATTTGGACACTATCAGTGGAGGCTTTGACGAAGTAAAGTGGAAGTGTGCTTTGTTCTTGTATGACGTCGAAGAGGTAACTCATGTGGCACCTTCACAAATTAGCATTTTGGCGTATCCAAGCAAACAGCCGCTAAGAGGAAAGACTGATCGGAGTGCGCTGACAAAGCTTGTAAAGTCTGACTCAATTTGGATTGTTGATATTGGCGCCAATAAATAGCAATATGCTGAACAAGTGGTGAGAGATAAGAAGTGGAAGACGAGTCAGAGTCAAATAGTGGAGAAAATTTGTGGTTCTGAGGTTAACCGACACTTGAGGGATGCACAAGATAAATGCCCAAGGGTCATCGTGTATGATTGTATTTGCTTCCAGCGCCAACAAAAAGTGGATAACATATCGTACGATTAGCATGAGAAACAAACCCGTTTTTCAAAATACTGGAGCGACTTAATTTGACGATAGCGTCGCTGGCGTAAATAAGCGCGCCTCACGCTTTATATTTTCGCACTTGTGGACGTCATAAAAGGACATTGTTTGCTCAAAGCATTCTGTTCGTCTTGCGTCGGGTATTGTAGATCGACGCATTCCGTGAGACAGAGACGTTTGCACTCGACGATTCCGTGTTTGATGAAATGGAAATTCTTTGCGTCCGCTTCATCAAGTATGGTACTACTTAGAGAAAGTTTGCCGTCTACTTTGTATGGTTTGAGTGAAGCGTTTATCTGTTACATCAACCCGTCGCTTCTTTCTTCGACCCGCTTCTATTACGTGTATGGAAAGGTTTCTGCTATCGTGACGACGACTGTATGAAGGGTTTACGTGATTACTGCTGATTCTATTTCTAGTTTCATCGTGGTGGGCATTAACACTGGCTCCGTCACTGTTCTCGCATCCAGTCAAGAAGTTATAATGTTGCAATTAATCGTAAGCATGAACGCGGCCCTAATTCTGTGGGCATTTGCCTTAGCGGACCTAATGATCTGTCCAGCATTTATCCAGCATCTTTGCATTTTATCCATTGATGTGACTGTCTTGTGGGAATGTTTAGTATGGCTGAGGCTTTACTACGACTACTAATCTAGTTGAGCAGTTAAACTAGTGTTAGAACACAACTATAAGAAGCGCATGGGTGCTAGATATCTCGCGTGATACAAGCTTCGATTATACAAGATATGTTTAAAAAGCTAGTACTAGTGAGAACCAGTACAACCACACGACAGATGTGAAGGCATATTCAGTACAAACATTTGCGTCATGTTCAAAGACGCATTACATATACGTTAACAAGTTATCTCCATTCCTCCAATACGATATATCGAAGTTTTTTTCATATGAGCACACACACGGAAGAAAAACAAAGCAAAAGCGAAACGCTACCTCATACGGCCCAATTTAGAAAAGGAACGTACGCTACGTAAGAGCTGTACACAACGACATAGTAGTTTACCGATGACAACAGGAAATAACATGAACAAATGCTCCGAGTTAGTTGAAATATGATCGTTCATAGACTAGTACACAAGTAATGAAGCATCCAGAAAGACTGTGAAGAAGCGACAAGACATTGTGAAGTTACAGAGAATAATAGTAACGAGGTTATGAGCGATACCAAAAAGACCTGCAGTACTGCTCCATCACTGACCTTCCAGTTAATTTGAACAACTTTTGCCACTTCCGTGGACAAGACGATCGACTGTACAACCAAATAAATGGACAAATAGGTGTTTGTCCTTCATTATCTATCAAGCGACACGTTTTTGATTTGAGCGTTATCTTTATGTAACATCCCCTGACACATTTTGACCCTGGGTTCGTTTTCACTTAGTACTCATTTAAGAATTTGAGTTCAAAAAAAGATGATAAAGCTTTTTTGTGCGATTGTCGGTGTGCCGGGACGCGTACTCTCTGTAGATATCGACGTAAATCAGTCCGTGGGAGACTTAAAAAAGGCAATTCAGGTGAAGAAACCGAACGAGTTGAAGAACGTCGATGCAGACGAGTTGCAGCTCTTCCTCGCAAAAACGACGGACGGCAAGTGGCTGTCAGACGAAGAACCTGCTGCGCTGGAATTGGAAAAAGGAAAAATGCATCAGGATACTCAAAGAATGATTTTTGGAGAGAAAATGAAGGCGACAAAGACTCTACAGCATTGGCTGTTTGAGAAGAACAAAACGCCACAGCCATGGGCTGATCAGATTCACGTGCTAGTAGTAGTTCCCGAGCAGGAACAACTACGACCAGGGTTGTGGCTCGTTAGCGGAACCATCGAGAATGCGTTAGACACAAAAGGAATTCGCTGCAAGTTGTACCGGCTAGCGGGATTACGGTTTGCACGCTACGATCCGGCTCGCCGGAAGGAAGACAAAGATATTGCGTTTTGGTACGAAGACAAGAAATTGTGCTGTCATCTTCTGTTTAAGGCAGGTGCGCGCCTTAAGCTAATGTGTGATATTGCATGCGCTTCGCGCATCAAACGCCTTCTTGGTATCTTCAAGAACCACTTTATACAGAACCGATGAGGAGTTTTACTCCTCTTCAGGTCGGATTACGACCTCTTCTGCGATATCGCCTGCCTGTAAGGCACTGCCAAATTCGACCAAGGGCAACTCCTCTAGCTCTAAAAGAGCACTTATAAGTCACCGGATCTTTGACATCTACTGTAAAGGGGTTACACGAAGGTGTGTATTTTACATACATATCTGCCACACCAACGTGGTGTGGCTGTACCTTGGGTACAGGAGTAGGCTTGATATGACCGTACCTGGAGTACGAAGGGTCGCATCGTGGCAGAGAGCCACGTGGTCACTATACTTCTTTAGAGTATAGCGACTATGCATGTTTGCATAATAATAAAAGGCTAAAGAGCCAGTAAATAGTGACTAGCACTAAGTATAGGATAGGTGCTTCTATATTTAGTGCTAGAAGATAAACATAAATATAAATCCGTTTTGAAACCTGCTCTATAAGCAGCAATGCTTGAGCGTTCTATTCCTCCTGAGGAATTTGTATCTTTGATACTAGTCTCTTCAAGACGCGGTTACAGCAAGCGATAGGCATAAGATCACGAGCTAGCCTTGGAAGGGTTAAGCACCCTAGGACGTAGAAGCTCTCTGAGCTTGTGTTCGTCTGCACGTAGTGCATAAGTAGCTTGGCTACAGTAGATTGGCTACAAACGACGTGCAAGCATCTCATGACGAGGCATTGACCCAAGATGGTAGGGTTCAGCCAGTAAACGGAGTAGGCTTTGACATTGAGGTTCTTACACCTATGGACGCTGTTACTTTGGATGCTGAAAGCATCATGAGTAGCGATGATAACATCGGGTGACGGTTATAGCAAACAGCTAGATACACTCGTCAATGGTTTGACTGTAGATGGCCAAGCTTGCCAAGCTACTTATGCACTATGTGCAGAGGAAGACAAGCTCGGAGAGCTTCTACGTCCTAGGGTGCTTAACCCTTCCTAGGCTAGCTCGTAATCTTATGCCTATCGCTTGCTGTAACCGCGTCTTGAAGAGACTAGTATCAAAGATACAAATTCCTCAGGAGGAATAGAACGCTCAAGCATTGCTGCTTATAGAGCAGGTTTCAAAACGGATTTATATTTATGTTTATCTTCTAGCACTAAATATAGAAGCACCTATCCTATGCTTAGTGCTAGTCACTACTTACTGGCCCCTTTAGCCTTTTATTATTATGCAAACATGCATAGTCGCTATACCTAGCAAAGTATAGTGACCACGTGGCTCTCTGCCACGATGTGACCCTTCGTACTTCAGGTACCGTCACATCAAACTTACCACTGTACCCAAGGTACAGCCACACCACATTGGTGTGGCAGATGTGAATGTAAAATACACACCTTTGTGTAACCCCATTACACCCTCCCCACCAATCCGTCCCACGTACCACGATTTTTTGAACTTATTGGGAGTCATCGATTTTTATTTTCGACCCATTTTGCTTGCCTCGCAATAAATCTTGTACTTGCGAACAAAGCTTTAGCGTTTTTAACACTTGCTCCTTGAGCACCTGCGCTTTTACACCCGCTTTCTAAGCATCCTTGTGTTACACTTGCTCTTTGAGCATACAGTGTATTGCACTCACGCTAAAGCATTTAGTATTACGACAATTGATTTTAAGCGTTAAGTGCCAAGCACTTTGGTATTAATATCCATTAGAGTTTACCAACACTTGCTTTTACAGCATTGAAATGCCTAGCACTTGCTTTTAAGCATTACAGTGTTCTAAACACTTGCTCAGAAAGTACCGTAGTGCTAACAGTAGCTTATAATGCTACATTAGTGTCGAACACTAGCT
Source organism: Peronospora belbahrii (assembly GCA_920618645.1). NCBI lineage: Eukaryota > Oomycota > Peronosporomycetes > Peronosporales > Peronosporaceae > Peronospora > Peronospora belbahrii. The sequence continues at coordinate 55,835 of CAKKTJ010000262.1, read as the reverse complement.
TATAAAGAACCTAAGTGCTCCCCCGTTTTACGTAAGTTTCGGACGTCCGTCTTTAAAGTGCTCGGCACTCGACTGGTATGTTTACGGCGGATCATCCGCAGACCGATGGTCAGACTGAACGCGTCAATCACGCTATTGGCGATATGCTTCGCATTGTTTGTGCTGAAACACCCAAGCAACAGAGCAAGATGCTCCCTCTGGTAGAGCTTGCGTTGAATAACGCGGTGCATGCCTCGACAGGCTTTACCCCATTCTATGTGAATGGTTTGGTTACTCCTCGCGTTCCGTTAACGCTACACCCTGCCACAATCAGGGCTTAGTGGGCGAGAAATAGCCGAAGGCTTGGCTGATATCAGCCCTGTTGCGATGCGCAAAAAGGTGGAAGCGTTTCTGTCAACGCGTTTTGACGTATTACGCCGCGTCAAAGACACTATGGCTGAAAGCCAGGATGTTTAGAAGGAACAAGCAGATGCCAAAGGCAGGAAAAACAAACATGAGTTCACAGTGGGTGATTTAGTTTTATTAAACGCTAGGATCTGCCTACTCGTGCCGTTTCGGCAGTATATATAACCAAACTGCGTCCAGGCTTTATTGGACCTTTTAAGGTCATAAGCAAGAAAGGCTTAGCCTATACGCTGAACCTTCCAAAGAAGATGCGAACACACCATGTGTTTTATGTGGGCTTACTAAAGGCAATCTCAACCCATCCTCGGTGGACTTCGAGGGGCTGCCCCATATACCTGGCCGAAGGAGGCGGGAAGCACAGCACCGGAGGTGCATATGGACGCTGAATGCGTACCAAAGATCATGGATTGATGGGTCACCGACCTCGCCAACGCTAACTGATGAGCTGGGTCATCAACAGTTTCACGTCGAGCGTCTATTGGCGTGACATCTTCATCAAGGGCCGCAACCAGTATCAGTTAAAGTGGAGGGGGTACCCTCAGTCGTATGACTTATGGGAGTACGAGGTACCCCTACGGCAAGACTTCCCGGACGTCGTTGAAGCTTTGATCGGGAAGATCAGAAGCGGTGACAGCAGTCGCCGGATGCTTCCTAGCTCTCAGCGCTGTGGAAGCAAGGTCAGTAGTTAGGCTTCACCTCTAAACTTCTTGGAAAGCAGTTGCCGGTACCTCTGGCGTGAGAAGTACTATGATCTGCTTCAGAAGCAAAAATTACGGCGTATATGGCTTTATCTATACAATACGCAAGGCGTAGACTTTGGAAGCTCGAAGAGCAAGTGGTTAAAGTACTTTACAGCTCAATGAGTATGTGCTGGACACTTCGGTCCAATTAAGTAAGTGTAAAACACTCAGCTGCTATATAAGCACGCGTAAACATGAAGACTTATAAGCAAGTGTAAATCTTAATGAAGCTTTATAAGCAAGTTTACAACACTTTAGGCTTAACGTAAGCAAGTGGTAAATAATGTTGGTATCTTTATAAGCAAAAGTAGCACTGTGAGGCTTTATATAAGCAAGTGTGAAACACTATGAAGCTTTATCAAAAGTGTACAACACTTTGGAATTATATAAGCAACTGCTAAGCACTTAAAGGCTTTATAGAGCAAGTGTTCAAACCTAAGGACTAGAAGCAGTGGTTTGATTGATAAATCACGCATTCTAGTGATTCATCAATCGAAGCAGTGACGCTCACTAGAATGCGTCACAAAACGTCCATACGAATTCAGGATGTTGAAGTGACCCTGTTCTCGATTGTTATTGGTGCATTCGTGGCCTTACTGTTGGCCAATTAGAGTGCGTCTGGTTTTGTGTATACACCCCACCCCTGTCACAGACAGTTTAGAAACTCATGGAATTTCGACTGGGAATTTACTATTGGTCGTTCAAGCGATCTGGAAAGATCGAGATTACGTCGGAGCAAATGAGGAGAATGACGCCCATTTTGTCACGCCCAGGAGTGTCACAGCTGACAAACATTTCGAGTCTGTTGTCTTTGCCAACTCGACTCATTTTGGAATTTCCATTGTAAAGATCAAGCAACTTGAACAACATTCTTCATAGAACCAACACAAGCTTAAAATATGACGCAAGCTACGACTTCTGGTTACTCAGTGGGTATTGATCTCGGTACGACCTACTCCTGTGTCGGTGTGTGGCAAAACGACCGCGTCGAGATCATTGCTAATGATCAGGGCAATCGCACAACACCGTCGTACGTGGCATTCACGGATTCCGAGCGGCTCATTGGTGACGCTGCCAAGAACCAGGTCGCCATGAACGCTCATAATACGGTATTTGATGCCAAACGCCTTATTGGCCGCAAGTTCTCGGATCCCGTTGTTCAAGCGGACATTAAGCACTGGCCATTCAAGGTAAAGTCGGGTCCTGGTGATAAACCACAGATTATGGTGCAATTTAAGGGCGAGACCAAGACGTTTCAGCCTGAAGAGATCTCGTCCATGGTGTTGATCAAGATGCGTGAGGTGGCTGAGGCTTTTATCGGTAAGGAGGTAAAGAATGCTGTAATTACAGTGCCAGCCTATTTCAACGACTCGCAACGCCAAGCTACTAAAGATGCAGGTGCGATTGCTGGACTCAATGTGCTCCGTATCATTAACGAGCCAACAGCTGCCGCTATTGCATACGGTCTGGACAAAAAGGGCGGTGAGCGTAACGTGTTGATCTTTGATCTTGGTGGTGGTACCTTTGATGTGTCGCTACTGAGCATTGAGGAGGGTATTTTCGAGGTGAAAGCCACTGCTGGTGACACGCACTTGGGCGGTGAGGATTTCGACAACCGCCTCGTGGACCACTTTACGCAGGAGTTTAAGCGTAAGTACCGCAAAGACATGACGCAGAACCAGCGTGCGCTCCGTCGACTGCGCACAGCGTGCGAGCGCGCTAAGCGGACGCTGTCGTCGTCGGCGCAGGCGTACATTGAGATCGACTCACTATTTGATGGTATCGACTTCAACTCTACCATTACGCGCGCGCGTTTCGAGGATTTGTGCAGTGACTACTTCCGCAAGACGATGGAGCCCGTGGAAAAAGTGTTGCGCGATGCCAAGCTGTCTAAGGGTCAGGTGCATGAAGTGGTGCTTGTTGGTGGCTCCACGCGTATTCCCAAGGTTCAGCAGCTGCTGTCAGACTTTTTCAACGGCAAAGAGCCCAACAAGTCGATTAACCCTGATGAGGCTGTTGCGTACGGTGCTACCGTCCAGGCAGCCATTCTGAGCGGTAACGACTCGTCAGAGAAGCTGCAGGATTTGCTGCTGCTAGACGTGACACCGTTGTCGCTGGGTCTGGAAACGGCCGGTGGTGTTATGACGACGCTGATCGCACGTAATACGACGGTACCGACCAAGAAGTCGCAGACGTTTTCAACGTATGCGGACAACCAGCCGGGTGTGCTCATCCAGGTGTTCGAGGGCGAGCGCTCCATGACGCGTGACAACAACCTGCTGGGTAAGTTCAATCTAGACGGCATTCCGCCCATGCCTCGCGGTGTTCCCCAGGTCGACGTGACGTTCGACATTGATGCGAACGGCATTTTGAACGTGTCGGCAGTGGAGAAGTCGACGGGCAAGGAGAACAAGATTACGATTACGAATGATAAGGGCCGTCTGTCGCAAGCTGACATTGACCGTATGGTGTCAGAAGCTGAGAAGTATAAGTCCGAAGATGAGGCGAATAAGGTGCGCATTGAGGCTAAGAATGCGCTCGAGAATTACGCGTATAACCTTCGCAACACGCTTAACGACGAGAAGCTGAAGGACCAGATCTCGGAGGATGACAAGAAGGCGATTGAGGACAAGGTGACTGAGACCATTAATTGGCTGGACGCGAATCAGTCGTCGGAGAAAGAGGAGTACGAGGGAAAGCAGAAAGAGTTGGAGGGTGTGGCCAATCCGATTTTGCAGAAGATGTATGCAGCCGCTGGCGGTGCTCCGGGTGGTGTTCCGGTGGTATGCCCGGTGGTATGCCCGGCGGCATGCCTGGTGGAGGCGCTCCTCCTTCTGGAGCTCCTGACCAGGGTCCTAAGATTGAGGAGGTTGATTAAGCAATTGAAATCCTCGTCTAGCGTGGCTTGCATCAGCATAAAGCATTTAGGTTATATCTTCTAGTTTGAAAGTAGTTAAGTAGTTGATAGAGAACCGGTTGGAGGGAAAATGGTTGCTCGACGTAAACTTAGACATCATCCTGGATGAAGTTAAAAAAAGGCAAGAAAGAAAACGACTTTTATAGCGTGTTTATTATTTGAAGTTTACTGTCCTTACTTACAACTTGCTTTGAACGTACTTTCAATACTTGCAAGATGCCTCAATGTGCTGGTCCAGCCAGCAGTTCGCATGCTGCCCAAACATCACATATAAGGCGCTTAACTTCAGTCTATTGACTGTACGTGTGAGAGACAAAATAAGAGCAGCTCAAAATGAAAAGAAAACGCCACGAAGATGTATTGAGTAGATTTCACTCTCTAGACATCAACCTCTGTAACTAAAATCTATGAGGCAACTATCTGGCGTCGATACTCGAGAATCATCTTGGAGTCGTCTTTCCAGCGAGTGCGCCGAATAAACTCGAGCGAATACTCTGGACCTACAACTGTACCGTTGCATAAAATCTCGATCTCCTCAGGCTTCAAGATATTCAGCTTCTTAGCCAGGTACTTGCGCAGATACATGACCTAGACAACAATGAAAACAATCCGTTCAAAATTTCATACAGTAGCCCCGAGTCAGCTCAGCCTTCCTTACCTTGAAAAATGACTGCGTGTTCATACACGGAGCCTTGAGTTCGCCGAGGAGGAGAAATAGAGGGACATCCGGACTGCACAAATTTCATACAACAACAAAGCTTGAGACCCCAGCGCTAGCACGTATTCCCTTGTCGATTCAAAACCTCACCTGCGCTGTGGATGCAGCTCAAACTGAATCATATGTCCCGGAGATGACGGGCCAAGCGCACGACCGAGCTTTGAAGCACTCTGGCGATTCTTACATGGAGTATCAGGTTGTTTGCGCTTGATACCAAACTTTGCGTAGAACAATCGCTCTGTAGGCAAACAAGCAAGTCTTAGACGCTTGGCAAACCCAAAAGCTGACGAAAATAGGACTTAATCGTAACAGTACCTTCCCTTTCTTCAGCTGCACGGTAATCTGGCAAATACTTTTCAGAGAGCTCTTTCATTGCTGGATCAGGACTACATTATCGAAACGCATGATCAATAGTAGGACTGAATGTAAATCAACTCAACAACCACATTTTTACATATTACGTACATGAATTGGGTCCATGGTTTGGCACCCAGATCCACGTCACACGTTGGACAAGTACACGATGGTGTGTGCAAATAGAACCCTCGTATACAGCCATGACAGACTATACCAATGCAAAACCGCATCTTAATCTGCTATTTTTCTAACTAACTTGAGTTTTCAGTAATTCTCATAACATACAGGTGTGCAGACACTCTTTTGCAGTATACGGGTCTCGATAATAGCCTTTGCATAGTTTGCAGATGAAGAATTCGTTGATATCAGTCATATACAAGGTTTCCTACCCATTAAAAAGAGCCACAAATAAGACGCTACACCTCAGCAAATAGATTATATCGTATATAAAGACGTTTGCAGAACACTATGAAGATATTACGACATACCGTGCGTGCCTCTACAAACAAATGATTGCAGGAAGCATTAGACAGCGATGGAGTGAGCGCCGTACTCGACGAGGGACTTGTAGCAGCCATGAGATAATGCGATCGTAGCGACTAGAAATACCACCAATAGCGTGTATTGAAACTATATTAGTGCATTCAAAGCCTACGAAACAGCATGAGCTTTGACAGTGGATTTTAGGCGTGAGTGTGTTGCGGCCGTCGTCGTCGCTTACAAAAAAGCACGAAACCAATCACACATGCAACCGGAATTGCCATAAAGAACACGACAAGCACGAAAAAAGTGCTGGAGAGAAACGATGTGTGATGATGAATCGACGCTTCCTTGTCACCTCTTACTTTGGTCTCTGAACCCTTTGATTCCGTCGGTTTCAGCTGCCACGACGCGTTTCGAAGAAATTGACTCTCAGCTTTTGGCTCCGCTGTTGGTTGCGTTGGAGGCAGCAAAATTTCTTCACGCTCACAATTGCATCTACTTTGATTCGACAGTCCTTCAAGCTGCTCAAGGGCGTAATGTCGTCTAGCTTGTAACTCCTGCACCTCAATATTCAGTTGAGTAGTAAGAGTTTCGAGATATCTGCGCATCATAGCCAAATGCCGGATATGGCAGTGGTGTACTGTAGTCATTTCTTGACTCAAAAAATATGTAATGGGGTTGGTTTGGCCATTTTGTCGTACATGCCTCGACTGGTATCCATGATAGATGGTAAAGTGTCCTTGGGCCTGACCTCTACTGAAGGTTAAAGCAATCCAAAGGAAGTTAATGCACCGCATGAAGGACTGCTGCTTTCGTGACGCAATGATGAATGAGATTGGTGTTCTCTGGTATTGTGAGATTGAAGTTCTCTGGCGTTATGAGATTGAAGTTCTCTGGCGTCATGAGATTGAAGTTCTCTGGCGTCATGAGATTGAAGTTCCCTAGTGTTGTGAGATTGACTACCCATCCAAGTGATCATTCTCAACCAAGGCAGCTTCAATCTATCGCAAAAAATTGATGCAAGCTTTAAACCTTTTTGTACCGAGCGGGTACCTAAGTTAGCGTTATATAGATGCACCGCGAGTTACGAGGCTTATTCATCAATGCCCTTGTATTACGTTCTAATGGGGCTTCTATGTCATAACGTATTAGCTCTTTATCTGATTACATTAGCTTTTCTATCAGCGGCAATTACTGACTTTTGTCGTTATTTACCAAACGCGCCACCATCATTACTTCGTTAACGTCAAAATGTTTTATGACTAAACTTCTGAAAAGCACAAGATGGCGTTCTAACAGGAGCAAGAAATTAGGTCAGAAAACATAGTGAAGCCAAACCGTTAAGGCAGTAACGCGTTTGTGACAACGAAATGGGTGCAATGTATCAAGTAAATGCCAGCCACGAAGTGCTGCAGTTAAAGTATTTGTTTATTAGGAAGGGGTAAAGCTGCTAGTCATAGTCAACATAATATGACCAATGCGTTAATGCGAGGTGCTCTCATTTACTTGCATGCAACAATCGAGATCCGCACTGTGTATATGTACTAATAACCTCACCTTCGTATTTTATTCGCATCTTCGTTTCGTACAAATATGCCCCTGGACATGCATTTTGTTGCGCAAAATATCTCAAAGGGACAGCAGCATGTGACCAATCAGTCCTTATTGTACAAGAATTCTTTTTTGACTGATATGCGCGCTCCACACATTCTATATGACTGTCCGCATAACGCGACCAATAGCATCATGGCGATACTTGTATCCTTGGCACAACTTCTGCGGGATCCTTCCTATAACAGTTGCAGCATCTCGCTAGCAAAAGCTCGCGTGTCACTTCCAATACAGTCGATCCATGGCGTAGTTTTCGAAGGCATACCGTCAGCTTTAATAGAGGTACGACGCACAACCATGTCTTTATGGGGTTACAGGAAGGTATGTATTATATATACACAACTGCTACACCATTTTGGTGTTTCTGTACTTTGGGTAAATTGACCTTTACCGTGTAACGGGATTACACAAGTTGTATATGTGCCACACTAAAATGATGTGGCTGTATTTTGGGTACAATATGCTCACAACCCCTTCGGTGTGAGCTGTAGCTAAGGTACAACGGGTTCATATCTCGGCAGGGAGCCACGTGGCCGTAGTAATGGGCTAAGTACATTGGATATATACGTATGTATAGAGGTCCTCAGCTAAAAATAGTGACTAGCTCAGTATAGAATAGTTTTTTTTTCGTTTTCTGTACTAGTGCTAGAAGATAAAAAATTTGATCATCAGCGTGGAACCTGCTCTGTTAAGCAATTGTTGCTAGGTGATCATATTCCTTGGGAAGGAATAAGTATCTGTGATACTGATCTCGTAGAGACGTTGGTTTTGTACAGCCAAGAATGCATAAGCTTGTAAAACTAGCCTTGAAAACGGTTAAGAACCCCAAGGCGTAGAGATCGTAAAGCTTGTATTTCTCTGCACTTCGTGCATGTAGTATCTGGTAGCTCGGCTACATCTTTTCGAGGCTCCGAAAGAGATGAAGATGCGCGTCGGAGCCTCCAAAGAGATGCGCGTCGACAAATTTACAAGGTGAAGACAAAGCAGGAATAGCAAACAAAGCATATTGCTGATAGATATAAGCTCATTGAGATTCCATCAATAATGAGGTGAAAAAAGCGGTTTAAGATGAGAAGTTGCGACTGACAAAGCAAGCTGGTATTTTACCAATGCGCTTGCCCCACGCTTAGGAAAGCTGAAAAAGCTTTTTTATGGTTTACAGATACCTCATGAGGGGTTCTAATAGGCGCTAAACTTGCTGAAAGGTCGAGACCTGCAAAGCAAAATAGTGACTCTTTGGAGACCTCAAGGTGCAGTAGGCAGCAATAAGCAATATGATAGGCGATACATTATTGATTCCACTCAGTTCTAAATTTATCAGATACTAATCTAGCTAAGAACTACACACTAATTGTTGCCGTTCAGTTCTCAGCTTGGGACCTGATCATTCATCACCGAATGCTTTACACACATCTGACAAAGACCTATGCTATAGTTGCATAGAAGTCCACTCAGCCGTCGCTGCTAGCGATACGAATGACCGGCTGAGATAACAAAAACGCACGGCAGTATATGACAATGACTAAGACTTTTTCTAGCAGCTAAATATCATATGGGTATTACATTACTGGAGTGGTGCTAGCTGACGGTGATTACCGACAATACATCTGGTCACGAGACGGTGACCGGGCCGGGTCTTTTCGAGGTTGGCCCTGATCCCTCGTTGTAGACCCTGGTCTTTCGTTTAGACCCTGGTCCCTCGGTCAGTGGACCCTCGACCCCTCGGCCCCTCGGTCACTCGGCCCCTCGGCAAGCAGAATCAAGAATCAGGCCTTGGGGGTAACGATAGCGTAAAGAAGTTAAAAGATAGGACCATATTAAATACTAGTCAATTTCGATTCATAACGTACCTTGAAAGCACGATGGAGGCGTGCTTTCAAGGTCATTACTAATTCTACCCACCTGTTTCGGGAAGGGATACATTTTGGTCCCCCGTCGAAGACAGTTGTGTGGTAAGAACCAAGTGCGAATAGAGACCCAGGATATATTTGGCCTGTGGGTTCGTCTGAGTAGCACCCCCAACTCAACCCGCTATCGGAAGCGGTATCCCTACCCTAGTGGATTGGGAGCAAGTAAAGGCCAGGCGGTTAACACCCCTGAGATATCAAGGAAGGAAAAGGCCAGGGTTGAGAATATCCCCTGAAAAATTTGGTTATAAGTCCACCCTCGACCTAGTCGACCGAGTGGCCACCTACCCGCCTGCCGAGTGAAGTATACCCACTCGAGGCACCCCAAGGTCGACCTCTCTCAAGACCGACATCACATCTCAACCAAGTCCTCCGAAGAGTGCAACCCTCCAGCCGACGGGTACACAAAGTGAGAGAAGGTCTATCAAAACGCAGCATCGGGGTACCCCTTCCGACAGTCGGCAGTCCGGGACAGTGAGTGGCTTGGGGTCTCATTACGCAGTTTTGAGAACCCACTCCACCACACTTGCATCCCTGCTTATAAAGCAGTTGCGCTGCTTCATCATGGATGAAGCGAAGTATCGTGACATCTTTGGAAATGATGACATTGACATTGGCTCTAGGGCGAGCGGCGCCAAGTCTCCGTCAAGACATATTACCCACAACCACCATGCTCACCGAAAGAGGGACGGTAATCGCATTCTGTGTCCTCTTCCTCGAGGTTAATACTTCTTTGCGCCAAGCACCACCGCTTCTCTCTCGTAAGGGCGCGAGGAGCGATGATTTAGATGGTACTGGCATCTTGAGACGTCGATACTCAGGATTATTCGTCAACGGTGGGATGTAACACCCCGTTAGCCTCCCTGTGTTCCTCCTAGACGGACGGTGATGCACATACGCAGTATCTTCGACACTTGGCCATAATCCATGTGCCCAAATTTATTGAGTAGGTCTGGCCCATGCCGAAATTGTTTTCGCCAAATAAGTGCACTGGTGCATTGACCATCGCGAGCACAACAAAATGCCCAGAAGCTTCAAGCAAACCTGGTAAAGCGGTGCACCTCGTGCAATATAATAAAACTTTGGCCACGATTTGGACGTCTAGAGATGTACCACATCTACATCTATCAATTAGGCACGGTGCCGCTGCATCTCCACCTTCTACGCAGGCAAAGATCAGTATGAGATCGACTCGTACTTCCGAGTTTGCAAGCTGTCAGGGCGGATTGTGCCGTCTCTATCAGGAGTTTGTGAAGATGCTGGACGCTAAGGTGATCCAGATACAGGAGATGTTCGTCCTCAAAACGCCAAAGCGGTGAGCCTGCTGACTACTGGTACGCTGAAATGCTGGTACGCAACGTTTCCCTTGACAACAGCTCTCCACAGATTCGGTGGAAAGTTTATGCATACTGGACTTGCATCGTGCGCGTTTCGACAGCATTATGACCGACTTACTGGATTGAGACAGACTTGTTGGAATGAAGCGAGAAAAAGCAGGAAACAAAGTAATCAGGTTGTTTTTATGATTGTAAATGACTGTTGGATACTATAATTATAATGGGATAATCGTATGAATGAAGGTGCATTTATTACCTCTGTAGTCTCAAGCATGAGTATGTAGATGGTTTTGGCCACCGTGCGCAGCTCCCCCCTCGAGGAACCGCGGTCCATCGGACTAACCGCGGCTAACTCCTCTGAATGCAGCACGCCTAATCGTACAATCTCATCATCCAACGGTCGTCTCCCGTCCCTTTTTGGCGCTCCGTCTTGCTGTCCCTTACCTAACGGTCGCTCCTCCTTGGCGGGTCCCCTTCTCTTTGACCCGCCGATCCTCGGACCTACCAATTCTTGAAACGCTTCACCACACAAGCGCATAACGCTTTGTCGATTAAAGCGCAAAGACAATAGGTGCTCAACGAGAAAGTATTCAAAGCACTGAGATGATTTTTAAGCAAGTGCTAGGGACCTAACGCTTAATCAGCAAGTGTCGTAAGACTAAGATGTAGCGCAAGTGCAATGCACTGCATGCTCAAGGAGTAATTTCGTAACACTAGGGTGCTTGAATAGCGTGAGTGAAATGCACTAGATGCTTAATGAGCAAGTTCGTAACACAGAAGGAGATATGGACGCAAGCGGAGCACTTAATACCGAGAAATCAAAGTGGAAAAGAAAGGAAATCGACAGAACTCCACATTAAGTCCGAAAATCGTGGCTACGCCGGGTCCTACGGATTGGTGGGGAGGGTGTAATGGGGTTACACAAAGGTGTGTAATCTACATACACAATTGTGGTGTGGCTGTACTTTGGGTACACTGGTGGCCTATCGCAGAAACAACGAGGAGGGTTGCAAAGCTGCTTCCTATTCTTGGCCCGAAGGGCACGGAATACCTCACCGATCAAAGCGAAGAAGAGGTCAAAAAACGTATTCATATGCGTGACGAGTGCAATAATGCTTTTATAAAGTATGTAAAGGCACAAATGCCATCATCTGCGTTGTCGCATAGAGGCTATGGCGCAGGAAGTGGTAAGTTCGACGGCAAAAATGGCAATAACCTTATGCTGTGGTTTCGACAGCTTGAGTCGGCTAATGGTATATCTGAGAGCAACAACGAACCATACCACGTTTGGCTTTGCCAAACAATGGGCATTCACATGCGGTGCACCACTGCAAGATGCTTTTCCAACATATTCCGATCTGACATTTCAGATGACACGGCAGTATGCGCCGCCCAATCAAGCGCACCAAGATCGGTCGCGATTTTGGGACCTGTTCATTCATCACCGAATGCTTCGCACACGTCTGACAAAGACCCATGGTATAGTTGCATAGAAGTCCTCACAGCCGTCTCTGTTAGCGATACGAATGACCGGCTGGGATAAGAACAACGCACGGCAGAGCTGCCTAGACAGTGCGCAGTATTGCTTGGTCATGTACTGATACTGCACTGCGGTTTGCAAGGTAACGTTTTTAATGCGCGGTGTATTCAAGATGAAACGGTAAAAGCACCCTACCAGTCGATACAAACATAACATGCCTTGGGCCCGGAAGTACCCTATGCTGCTGACAACGGTACCGAGACAAAGAGGTGAACCAATATTTCGCGACTTTTATTCGCTGGAGCTTGATCTGGATTGAAAGATGTTCACGTCCGGATATCAGCTTTGCAGTGCTCATGGCAACGCGGCGCACTCAATTACCTACTATGAGTGACTGGAAGCTGACAAAAAGAGTCGCCAGATACCACGAAGCTTAAGCTCAAGACAATTGTTCCAAGAAATGAAGGAAACAAGGTCAATTTGGCGAGCTGGAGCGACTCGGACTATGCCGGACAGTATGTCTTTTACAGGCAGGGTTTCAACCATAAACGTGCTATTGTGCAGTCAGTGGGTGTGCAAAAAGGAAACAGGGGTGCCGCTTTTGACAATGGAGGCTAAGTTTGCATCGGCCTTGCACGTTGGGCGAGACTTGCTAGTACTGAGAGAGTTGATGCGTGAGATTGGGTTTCAAGTGGAGTCCCCAATGTCAATGCTCATGGACAACCAGGCTACTATTAGACAGCTGGAAACTGAAGGAAGTATGCTGTATCTCAAGCACGTTGATGTGCGCCTAAAGTTTATGCGCGATTATGCAAGAAAAGACATCGTGAAACCGAAGTCTACGGAATCGCGCCTTATGAAGGCGACTTACTACTGACAAAAGTGTTGCCGGCGCAAAGGGTTGCAGAACTATGAAAGCTATTCAATCTGCTGTAGCCATGGAGTGTTGGCGAGCGTGCAACGAGTATTGGAAGAAGTGCAAGATGTTGAGAGTGTGTTGAAGTTCGGCCGACCACTCTCGGCAAATGGGTGCAGCCACGATCAGTTAATAAACTGGTTGGATGATGAGAAGCGTTAGAAACATTCTTTGTAGGACGTTAAAACAATATCACTTCTTCTTTTCACAATATCCTCTCGACTTATTATCGTGAATTGTACTTCTTTAATGGTAGCATCGCAATTTGTAGGAAGGAACAGACGACCCATGTCTACCGATATAATAATTACTTTTAAATGTGTAGCACAGTCTGAAAAGTTAAAAGTAATGATGTGGCTCAATAAATCTAAACAGTTTTATGATTTAGAACCATTGTCAAACTCGATAACTACCAAGAACGACTCTCCTGAACGATGCCTATATGTGCTACACCCAGTGTGTGACGTGGTGTCATTTTGAATCACTTACCTTAACTTGCGCAAAGCCTTGGTCAGACAGTCGGCAAGCTGACAATCCATCACAATATACACGAGCTTCACCCGTGTAGCCTCAAGATGGTCGCGCACATAAAGTGCTGTACTTGATAAGGCGCTTTAGTTCAATGTGCTTGACTCGTGGCATGTAGTTTAAAGTGAAAGCCATCGCAATTACAAAATGAGTGTCCATGATTTCACAGCGCCATTCGTTCACAGCTATTTATCAATATTAACTCTTGACATCGAGAGATAGACCCCCTCCTTGTCTTATATACATACACATCAACATTTCGTCACGAGGTACGCGTTAAAGTTGCTCTTGCTGCTGCGGAACAAGGGGCCGTGAGAATTTCACACCAACATTCAAACTCGGCAACATGGGTCGGTTGCCATTGATGGAGGAGGTACTTCCACCAATCGAGGAGGAAAGTAACGAAATATGTAATGGCAATGCAGGCGCAACTGCTGCCGTTGCGGAGCCAACCGCAGCATGAGCTGAAAATGCTCGCTGCATACTTGCTGATGATGAGCACAGGGACTCGGTATCGTAGCCTGGATGTTCCAGGTAATGGTGATTAACCACTGGGCTTGACGACTTTGTAAGCGCTGGTGACGGCCAGTCCACGATAATATGCCAGACCGACTTTTCGTTGCGTGACTGAAAGCGTGCCATTAACTTGCGCGCATTTGCCACCGAGATGTCTGGTAGTTTGCGCAACGCAGTAGCCTCCACTAGGTTCATGAGCTCATTAAATGTCATCAGCACGCCCAACTCCGCGCGGGCCACCACCACGCGCATGATTCCAGCCTCATCGCTTTGGTGAAAATAACCACTGGTGTCCTTGGATGACTGTCCTCCCTGCGCACGCTTCTTCACGCGACGATGAAGAGCTGCAAAGTGCACGCCGTAAATCTTGGCAGCGGCGCGTAGACTCATCCCCTGCTGCTCTACACTCGCGATTGCTTTTTCCCACGTCTCAGGCGACACTGTGTGGCTCAACTTGTAGCCTCGTTTCGCGCTAAACGTTGGCTCGCGAGTGCCGGGTGCGGCACAGCTATACACCTTGTTGTCCGAGCTTGCAGTGGAAGGAGCCGTAGTGACACTTGAGCTACTGCTAGCTCCCGTCGTCGTGCCATTCTCACTGTCACCGCTGCCACAGCTGCCACTGCTGGCACTGATGCCGAGTTCATTTCTGCCCCATGTTTGATCGCACTGGGTCCATGCGCTTTGTGCACGGTGGTTGTCTATAACGAGGGACCGGCGTTGCTTTTGCTGCTGACGAGTGTGCTCCATCTGCGATTCACTTTCGTACGTTGATCGCATGTTGAACCGCATCAGCGTATCGGAATTGCGTGCTGTGTCGTAGCATCTCAAGGACTGTTCGTTCCCACCTCTCTCGTCGTCGTCACTACTGTCTCCACTGACCGGACTAGTGGATGTTGCACGTGTGATGCTGCTGCTGCGACTACTCGTGCTGAGGCACCCAGGCAGTCCGACCGCGAAGATGCCGCCAGCGTGCGCGAAGCCGTGCACACGCTTGAACTCGTGGATCCAACACATGGGCGGAAAGTCGAGTGGCAAGCTGGTGGTGCTTCTACGGTTGGCAACTGCACGCACAACGGAGCGCACGTCGTTTGAGGTGATACACTTCTGGTCATGCCAAAACTGGTCACGCAGAACATCAAGCGCCTCCTGCTCGTCCGTCTTGGTCAGATAGTGGCGCACTTCAGTACATGACGTCTCAATCGAGCTATTAAAGTGACGTTGTCGTTTTGTGTCCATCGTTAGCAAGGATAAGGACATACGGTCGGTCCGTGTGGGACGTCCGGTCGGATGCTGTAGATTTGGAAAATGAGTCTTTTAAAATGAAAGGTCGGCTGGTTATTACAGTAACGTTTATGGCTTGGTTCGACGAGCTACTTCCAAATGTAATTTCCTGCCAAATCTGAGATGATAACTGCATTTTCGTTAGTATATTTTTCAACTTTCTCGTCAAAGCTAGTAAACAATTGGGTCAAAAGAAAAGGGCAAAAGAAGCTCGTCGAACCAAGCCGTAAACGTTACTGTAATAACCAGCCGACCTTTCATTTTAAAAGACTCATTTTCCAAATCTACATGCATCCGACCGGACGTCCCACACGGACCGACCGTCCCACACGGACCGACCGTCCCACACGGACCGACCGTCCCACCGGACCGACCGTATGTCCTTATCCTTGCTAACGATGGACACAAAACGACAACGTCATTAGCCGATTGAGACGTCATGTACTGAAGTGCGCCACTATCTGACCAAGACGGACGAGCAGGAGGCGCTTGATGTTCTGCGTGACCAGTTTTGGCATGACCAGAAGTGTATCACCTCAAACGACGTGCGCTCCGTTGTGCGTGCAGTTGCCAACCGTAGAAGCACCACCAGCTTGCCACTCGACTTTCCGCCCATGTGTTGGATCCACGAGTTCAAGCGTGTGCACGGCTTCGCGCACGCTGGCGGCATCTTCGCGGTCGGACTGCCTGGGTGCCTCAGCACGAGTAGTCGCAGCAGCAGCATCACACGTGCAACATCCACTAGTCCGGTCAGTGGAGACAGTAGTGACGACGACGAGAGAGGTGGGAACGAACAGTCCTTGAGATGCTACGACACAGCACGCAATTCCGATACGCTGATGCGGTTCAACATGCGATCAACGTACGAAAGTGAATCGCAGATGGAGCACACTCGTCAGCAGCAAAAGCAACGCCGGTCCCTCGTTATAGACAACCACCGTGCACAAAGCGCATGGACCCAGTGCGATCAAACATGGGGCAGAAATGAACTCGGCATCAGTGCCAGCAGTGGCAGCTGTGGCAGCGGTGACAGTGAGAATGGCACGACGACGGGAGCTAGCAGTAGCTCAAGTGTCACTACGGCTCCTTCCACTGCAAGCTCGGACAACAAGATGTATAGCTATGCCGCACCCGGCACTCGCGAGCCAACGTTTAGCGCGAAACGAGGCTACAAGTTGAGCCACACAGTGTCGCCTGAGACGTGGGAAAAAGCAATCGCGAGTGTAGAGCAGCAGGGGATGAGTCTCACGCGCCGCTGCCAAGATTTACGGCGTGCACTTTGCAGCTCTTCATCGTCGCGTGAAGAAGCGTGCGCAGGGAGGACAGTCATCCAAGGACACCAGTGGTTATTTTCACCAAAGCGATGAGGCTGGAATCATGCGCGTGGTGGTGGCCCGCGCGGAGTTGGGCGTGCTGATGACATTTAATGAGCTCATGAACCTAGTGGAGGCTACTGCGTTGCGCAAACTACCAGACATCTCGGTGGCAAATGCGCGCAAGTTAATGGCACGCTTTCAGTCACGCAACGAAAAGTCGGTCTGGCATATTATCGTGGACTGGCCGTCACCAGCGCTTACAAAGTCGTCAAGCCCAATGGTTAATCACCATTACCTGGAACATCCAGGCTACGATACCGAGTCCCTGTGCTCATCATCAGCAAGTATGCAGCGAGCATTTTCAGCTCATGCTGCGGTTGGCTCCGCAACGGCAGCAGTTGCGCCTGCATTGCCATTACATATTTCGTTACTTTCCTCCTCGATTGGTGGAAGTACCTCCTCCATCAATGGCAACCGACCCATGTTGCCGAGTTTGAATGTTGGTGTGAAATTCTCACGGCCCCTTGTTCCGCAGCAGCAAGAGCAACTTTAACGCGTACCTCGTGACGAAATGTTGATGTGTATGTATATAAGACAAGGAGGGGGTCTATCTCTCGATGTCAAGAGTTAATATTGATAAATAGCTGTGAAGAATATCCATGCAAATCTTGTATACTATCGTCTTGGGTATAGTATGCATGTTTATTTTAATGGCGAGAAGCAGCTTGGCACTCTGTTTTGTCAAGTTCTTAGGGCCGACTTCTCGTCTACTTGTGCGACATTCCAACGTGTTGTTTCGTCGGAGTTCCACAAATCAGGACATTTCTATATTTTGTTTTTCTGTGAGCATAAATATAGTTTTATAAATATTATTATAATACATGTTTTTGTGCTTTTTAAATAACAAATAAATAATTTACAAAGGTAATTTTTATCTGTTTTCTTCTGCAAAAATAATTTGATATGTTTATAAATTAATTTCTTGTCGGGTTCATTTGCAAATTTTTATCTGTTTCTATTAGAGCAAAAGTACAAAGGAAAACACGGTAAATAAATCTTTATTAATAAATTAGACACCATTATATAGCTATAAGTGTCCATTAACCTCTAAAATAAAAAAAAACTCGATTTGTCATTGGTATGTTTAGTCATCATGTTTTTTTAACAACGAGGCATTTTTTAATAATATAACGTTTCATTTAACAAAAAATGTTTATAACGACTTGAATTTGATATACCCACTTCTGTCAGACAGACGTCACGAGGAGATCAACGCGACTGATCAATTGCGAACTACCAACTCGATCCACCTCTTCAATCTTTTGACTCTGCTCTCTCCCTCTCCATTGCACTAATGGTAGATCAACCAAAGAAATGACGCATAGAATCGTTACATTATAGACAAAAAAGCAAGTTCATTTATAGCATGCAACTAAAAAGCACCAATAGCTACCGCGTTAACATCTTTCGGACTCGTTAAGTTGTTGTGAGCACTACTTTTTTTCTTCGAATGTGCAGATTGGTCTAGGAATTTCTGGTATTGTACCCGAATTGAATTAGTGTTAGCGCCCTTGATCTTGTCGGGCGTGTAGTGAATAACCTCCCAGCGGCTAAATTGTGCCGTTCGTACCTTTGTGAAGAGTTCTTTCTTATTCGAGTGCTCAATCGCATGATAAGGTGCGCCAGAAGAGTACTCTCGTCATTAAAATGTTTGGACAACGTCCTGTAGATTCCAGTGGGTCTTATACTGCAGATAGCGAGCCATTTCAAAAATCAGCGTCTTCAAATAGTTTATTTACGGGAATCTTGTCCAGCCCCAGACGACGAAACGAGGCGGTCGTGCTTAACCACCCCATTCGAAGCCAAAGCCATCCGAGTTCAATTTTCTCACCAATTGTCGACATGATTGATTTCAGTTTGGGACCAATACCCGCGGTGTGAATGGAACCGACTCGTTTTTCAAAGGTGTCGGGATCGTCGTCCCTCGGTGTTGTGTCCACGTCAGATCTCAAATTTTGTTTCATGAAGACGCTACTATGAATCCATACAGTAGTCAAAGCGCGTGACGTACCCATGACTTCTTCTCAGATATCGTCTCTGTGGTAGCTTTGCTCAAAGTTGAGCATATTACCAGCGCTACAGTAATCAACACGCTTGCATATATAAACCGAACTGCGTTCGACCTTATAGGCATCGTTATAACTTGAACACGGGTGATTTAGGCAGGAGAAAATCAAGAACTGAGGTGACGAGACCTGAAGTGGCACCGGATCAGGTAAAAGATTAGATTGGATCATAGAAACAATCTAAACGTTTTTCCCGAACAAGCCAGAGAATTCATATATAAAATCTGCAAAAAACAGTGCAAAGACGCCAAGAATTGTGCTGATGCACAGTTTTTTTTTTTTGTGGTTTTTTTTTTGGGGGGAAAAATGTTTTTTTTTTTTTTTTTTTTTTTTTTATGGGTGTTTTTTTTTTAAATTTTTTTTGGGGGGTTTTTTTTTTTTTTTTTTTTAAGGATGGGTTTTTTTTTTAGTTTAATGACAGGCTGTTACCAGGATTTCAAGCTTCTTACAATATGAAACCTACATACTGCCTGCAGATCCACAATTGTCACATTCAACCTACTAAATATATTTTTACGCACTTGTGTCAATCATATATCCCGCAGCACCACGTGATCAACGCACATAACCGACCGATCACTTGCCAAGCAAATTTCACGATTTCACAAACTTAATCCACCTCTTCAATCTTTGGACCTTGCTCTGCGCTGCCCGGCGAAGGAACTCCACCAGAACCAGGCATACCGCCCGCCATGCCACCGGGCATACCACCGCCAACGTTGCCTGCAGACGCATACATCTTTTGAAGCACCGGGTTCGCCACACCCTCGAGCTCCTTCTGCTTTCGACTCGTACTCCTCCTTCTCCGACGACTGGTGTGCGTCCAGCCACTGAATCACCTCCGTCACCTTATCGTCTACCACCTTCTTGTCAGCCTCTGGGATCTTCTCCTTCATCTTCTCGTCGTTCAGGCTATTGCGTAAGCTGTACGCATAATTCTCCAGCGCGTTCTTGGCCTCGACGCGCACTCTGTTAGCTTCGTCCTGTGACTTGTATTTCTCAGCCTCCGCCACCATACGGTCAATCTCAGCCTGCGACAGACGGCCCTTATCATTCGTAATCGTAATCTTGTTCTCCTTGCCCGTCGACTTCTCCACTGCTGACACGTTCAAAATGCCGTTCGCATCAATGTCGAACGTCACGTCGACCTGGGGAACACCGCGAGGCATGGGCGGAATGCCGTCTAGATTGAACTTACCCAGCAGGTTGTTGTCACGCGTCATGGAGCGCTCGCCCTCGAACACCTGGATGAGCACACCCGGCTGGTTGTCCGCATACGTTGAAAACGTCTGCGACTTCTTGGTCGGTACCGTCGTATTACGTGCGATCAGCGTCGTCATAACACCACCGGCCGTCTCCAGACCCAGCGACAACGGTGTCACGTCTAGCAGCAGCAAATCCTGCAGCTTCTCTGACGAGTCGTTACCGCTCAGAATGGCTGCCTGGACGGTAGCACCGTACGCAACAGCCTCATCAGGGTTAATCGACTTGTTGGGCTCTTTGCCGTTGAAAAAGTCTGACAGCAGCTGCTGAACCTTGGGAATACGCGTGGAGCCACCAACAAGCACCACTTCATGCACCTGACCCTTAGACAGCTTGGCATCGCGCAACACTTTTTCCACGGGCTCCATCGTCTTGCGGAAGTAGTCACTGCACAAATCCTCGAAACGCGCGCGCGTAATGGTAGAGTTGAAGTCGATACCATCAAATAGTGAGTCGATCTCAATGTACGCCTGCGCCGACGACGACAGCGTCCGCTTAGCGCGCTCGCACGCTGTGCGCAGTCGACGGAGCGCACGCTGGTTCTGCGTCATGTCTTTGCGGTACTTACGCTTAAACTCCTGCGTAAAGTGGTCCACGAGGCGGTTGTCGAAATCCTCACCGCCCAAGTGCGTGTCACCAGCAGTGGCTTTCACCTCGAAAATACCCTCCTCAATGCTCAGTAGCGACACATCAAAGGTACCACCACCAAGATCAAAGATCAACACGTTACGCTCACCGCCCTTTTTGTCCAGACCGTATGCAATAGCGGCAGCTGTTGGCTCGTTAATGATACGGAGCACATTGAGTCCAGCAATCGCACCTGCATCTTTAGTAGCTTGGCGTTGCGAGTCGTTGAAATAGGCTGGCACTGTAATTACAGCATTCTTTACCTCCTTACCGATAAAAGCCTCAGCCACCTCACGCATCTTGATCAACACCATGGACGAGATCTCTTCAGGCTGAAACGTCTTGGTCTCGCCCTTAAATTGCACCATAATCTGTGGTTTATCACCAGGACCCGACTTTACCTTGAATGGCCAGTGCTTAATGTCCGCTTGAACAACGGGATCCGAGAACTTGCGGCCAATAAGGCGTTTGGCATCAAATACCGTATTATGAGCGTTCATGGCGACCTGGTTCTTGGCAGCGTCACCAATGAGCCGCTCGGAATCCGTGAATGCCACGTACGACGGTGTTGTGCGATTGCCCTGATCATTAGCAATGATCTCGACGCGGTCGTTTTGCCACACACCGACACAGGAGTAGGTCGTACCGAGATCAATACCCACTGAGTAACCAGAAGTCGTAGCTTGCGTCATATTTTAAGCTTGTGTTGGTTCTATGAAGAATGTTGTTCAAGTTGCTTGATCTTTACAATGGAAATTCCAAAATGAGTCGAGTTGGCAAAGACAACAGACTCGAAATGTTTGTCAGCTGTGACACTCCTGGGCGTGACGAAATGGGCGTCATTCTCCTCATTTGCTCCGACGTAATCTCGATCTTTCCAGATCGCTTGAACGACCAATAGTAAATTCCCAGTCAAAATTCCATGAGTTTCTAAACTGTCTGTGACAGGGGTGGGGTGTATACACAAAACCAGACGCACTCTAATTGGCCGACAGTAAGGCCACGAATGCACCAATAACAATCGAGAACAGGGTCACTTCAACATCCTGAAATCGTATGGACGTTTTGTGACGCATTCTAATGATATATCATTAATCGAAGCAGTGGATTCGATTAATAAATCTGCGTTACAAGCACTTGTTAACATTTAGGGCTTTACAAGCGAGTGCTGGACACGAAGGTGCTTTAAAAGCAAGTGTTAAGCGAAAATGTGCTTTATAAGCAAGTGTTGAACACTTAGGTTTTTGATAAGCTAGTGTTATACACTATGGTGCTTCATAAGCTACTGTTAAATACTATGGTGCTGATACGCTACAGTAAAGCGGAATTGTGCTTTATAAGCAAGTGTAGTCGCTATCCGAGATGATTGCCACAGGCAATCCGTGTTGTCTAAACACATGATCCATGAACAGCTAAGCTGTTCCTTCTCCGTCGATGGAGTTCGGCACTGCCGCTAAATGAGCCATCTTGCTCAGTTGGTCAACAAAGACCACAATCCCAGTGTTGCTTGCATCACGCGGTAGCCCAAACACAAAGTCCATACTAATGGACTGCCAAACCCCGAGGGTACAGGCAAACTCGCCAAAGGCGCAGCTATATTAGGCGAGGGTTTCACCTCATGACACGTTTCACACGTGTGTACATATGTACCAACCCATTTATACAACTTGGGCCACCAATAATGGGTGATTACCGAGCTGTAGGTCTTCTCACGACCCAAATGACCAACAAGAGGTGTATCATGAGCCTCGTAAATTATCTGATACTTGAGGTCCTCATCATGAGGCACCACACCACGAGGCTGGTCATCCGACACTGTACTATAGTACAACTGACCATCGGTCAGTGCATAACGATGTAATCTCGCACAACACGGGGTGACAACTTCACCTTAGAGTTTTCAAACTCTGCACTACCCAGCGCCTGCAGAATGGCAACACATGCCTCATCGCGTGCATACGCCACACGGATACGATCCGTTGCTGACGAACTCACAAAAGTGAGATGAGCAAGCTCATAGTCAGGTTTACGCGATAACGCGTCAGCCAAAACATTCTGTTTTCTCGGCTTATACTTCACCTCGAAGTTATACTCCGCGAAAAAGGAGAGCCAACCATTCTCTGCGAGAGATGAGGCGACTGTGTCGCTGTGCCTAATGGCGCATGATCGGTATAGATCACAAACGGCTTTGAGCCCAACAGGTGTACCCTGAACTTAACAAGGGCATACTTCATCGCAAGTACTTCGTTATCATGAACTGGATAGTTCTTCTCTGCAGTTTCAGCTGGCGAGCCTCAAACGCGATGACGCTTTCTCGAATCTCAGAGCCGACTTGCAAAAGTGCACTGCCAATGGCAAAGTCTGAAGCATCACATACGACGCTAAACGGGCGATCAAGATCACGTAGAGCCAGAATTGTCGCCGGCAGGAGACTCTCCTCAATGGCTTCAAAAGCCTCGTGATGCTCGGTGTACTAACACCATTCCACATCCTTTCTATGGAGATTCGACAATGGCCTAGCCACTTCCGCATAGTTGTGGCTATACTTATGCATGTAATTATCCATATTCAACCACTTGCGGAGGTCCTTTTGGTTTCTCGGAACTGGCCAATGCACTATGGCTTTGACCTTAACAGGATCTACCCGGATTCCTCGCTTCCCAATGAAGCATCTCAAAAAGGGAATCTCTTCCGCACCGAAGATGCATTTTTCAATATTGGCATATTACTTATGCATCCTCATGCAACCGAGCACAGTTCGCAGGTGTTCGATGTGATTCTCCACATCAATATTGCCATTTTCGGCGCGACTATGAACGAATATATCGTCAAAGTATGTCTCTGCATACGCTCTGTGGGGCCGAAACAACTGCGTCACCAGACGATTGAACGTTGCAGGTACGTTAGACAGCCCTTGGGGCATCACTAACCACTACCAGAGCATACCGGTCGGAGTGCTGACCGCCGTCAGCGGGATATCACTAGCTCGCATGAGCAGTTGGTAATATCCATCGACCAAGTCGAGGGCACTGTACATCGTACATCCCATCATATTGTTCTGGCAGAACATCCTTGTGAGAAATCGGTGTTTGAGCCGAGATAGTGGTTGCATTCAGCTTATTGTGAGCATGCACTATTCGTTACTTCCCATTTGGCTTCCTCACACAAAACGTGGGCGTAGAGTGAGGAGACTTACTCCCACGCACCATGCCAGCCGCGTGATTTGCACGAAGAACTCGTCAATGAAGTCACATTTTTCTCGTGGCAGCGGCCACTGTCGCGTCACACAGTATTTGGTTCCTGGAACAAAGTCAATTTCATGACGTACACCTCTATCCGAAGGTAACCTCGTAGGAGTTTCTCTGAATACAAATCTCCATATTCCTTCAACAAAGGAAAGTAAGGATCCGAAGGGTCCTTCAGAATCTTGTTTAATCCTTATTATGATGCTAGAAAAGGTTTTGATGCAAAATTTTATTTAGTAGCTATTCTCCTGCAATCCACTACGCGCATTCAGCGCCTTCTTGGTATTCGCAAGAACTGACTTAGCCAAAAGCGATGAGGAGTTTAACTCCTCCTCAGGTCTTATAACGACCACTTCGGCGATTTTCGTCTGCCTGTAAGGCAATGCCAAACTCGGCAGGACAACTCGTCCAGATCTAACAGAACGCTTACTGCGGGTATAGCTGAAAGAGCCACCGGCTCTTCAACATCCCTATTCAAACCATTGACGAGTGTATACAGCTGTTCGCTATCACCGTCACTCACGATATCATCATCTCTACTCATGATGCTCTCAGCATCCGACGCATCATCGTCCACAAGTGTGCACACCTCAAGGTCAAAGACCACCTCGTTTACTGACTACACCCGCCCTCTTGGGTCAATGTCTCGTCATGAGGTGCTCGCACCTCTTGTCCTCAAAGACAACTGTCATTTTTGACTTCACCCGACCCTCTTGGGCCAGTACCTCGTCACTAAGTGCTGGCACCTCGTTATCCTCAAAGATAACATCCATTTGTGACTTCACCCGACCCTCTTGGGTCAGTACCTCGTCGTTAGGTGCATGCACCTCATTGTCCTCAAAGGCAACATCCATTTGTGACTTCACCCGGCCCTCCAGGGTCAGTTACTCGTCACCCATGTCACTCGGACTCGTGTCCTGACATCTTGGCTTGCAGCCACCAACACCACTCACGGTGTTTAATGATGTAACATCATTCTCATGACACATGTCATATGTGCCATCTAGTGGGTTCTCAACCACACTATCGACAGTCATTGGGCCTCGTCCAGGACTATTGTCCTCGATACTTACAGTGTCTACAAAGTCGGAGATTCCGACATCCAACTTATTGACCGACTCGGTCCAATATCTGCGCCAAAAGCGCTTTTGCTTCCTAGCAGAGATGGTTCATGACTTTCCAGAGCCCTACCAGGAGCATTGCGCGTTGCGCCTAAGGTCTTCGACCTCCAATCAATCCATGGCTCATGACGTTCTAGCCATGCCATGCCTAGGATGAGATCATACCTCGCATCCGGGTCTAAGACCAAACCGCGTTCCATGCTGTTAAAGTCCAAGAACTTTACATTTAAGTCCATCGGGACTTTGAGTACCGTAACACGCGTACCCGTTGCTAAGCGAGTCATGGCTGTGTCACTTTCACGCGCTACAAGCGCTTCAGCATACTGCTGACTACCTTCCACGGTGGCACGGCGCACATAATTGCCCGATGCCCCCGAATCGATCAAAATGATTCATGGCTTATCAACGCCCATAATCATCCATTCGACGACTAGCAATCCTGGCTTGCATTCTCGTTCCGTTTTTGAGATTTCGGGTCTCTTTGGGGCTGGGGCCTGTTACTTCTACCCTCCTAGAGGTTCAACAGAACTCAGTTCTTCCCCAGTAGGGCACCCCGCGCCTACTGGGTTCCGCCGTTTCCCCGCGGCAAACTAGAGGTTTACCCATGGGGCGTCGGCCCTTTCAGGCCAAATATGACTTTCTTGCAGATCATTTTGCCATCCAATGGCCTGTGCTCTTGCAGATATAACATCTGCGCACAATTTGCTGCTCCGCAGCATGAATCTCAGCTTCATCATCTTCCTCTTGACTACAGTCCATGGGAATAGACCCATCAGACGAGTAGGTATAAGTGGCAGGCCTAGCGGCCTTGAAGTTGGTCTCGGCATTCTATCCGCCACTCCAACAGCTATCTCGAATGAGGACGCGTTTACCCGGAAGACTTCCGTTCTGGCAACGCCAACTTGGAGGCACTGCATAAAGACCGTGACGGTCACTGCCTCAGGCATAAGATCTATGACCATGGCAGCAATGAGAGTTCTCAACTCTTGTACATATGCCGCAAGCTCACGCTTGCCTTGGCGACACGCCAAAAACCGCGACCAAGTTCAGTGTGCTTGGTTTGGCGATGCATACTGCCGGGTCATCTGAACTTTCAGATCGGCCCATGTTGGGAATGAATCTTGCTGTGCTGCACCACATGTGAATGTCCACTGTTTGGCTTAACCACCCAACTTGCCCGTGGCAAAGCCCACACGGTACGGTTCATAGGTGATGTCGGCTATAGACATAGCCGACTCAACCTGTCGGAACCAAAGCATAAGGTTATCACCTTCTTTGCCGTCGAACTTATCTACTTCCATTTGTATGGGTTTTGGTCTGCGGACCACTTCTTGCGCCATAGTCGCCACGCAGAAGAAGGCATTTCTGCCTTTACATGCTCGACTAGAGCGTTGTTATATTTATCAAGCATATGAATACGCTTGTTAATCTCTTCTTCGCCCTGGGCGATGAGGTACTTCACGCCCTTAGGGCCAAGGATAGAGAACAACTTCTGCAACCCTTCCTGTTGTGCCTGTGACAGGGCAACCGCCGTCATCTCATCGATGTCAATTCTCACACAGAGAAGCAGTCGCAGAACCAGGAGCGGGATTGACGACAAGTGTTACCAGGTGTAGTAAAGCTACTGTAGCCAGCCCATGCCTATGTCAGAGATGCCAAGCTACTGTGCAGAGGATGTAGCCAAGCTACTGTAGCAAAGCTACTTATGCACTGTGTGCAGAGGAAGACAAGCTCAGAGAGCTTCTACGTCTTAGGGTGCTTAACCCTCCTAGGCTAGCTCGCGAGCTTGTGCCTTTGGTTGCAAGCAGCCGTGTCTCTAAGGGACTTACTATCAAAGATACAATTCCTTAATAAGGAATAGAACGCTCAAGCACCTAAGCTGTTCAGAGCAGGTTTCAAAACGGATTTATATTTATGTTTATCTTCTAGCACTAAATATAGAAGCACCTACTCTATACTTAGTGCTAGTCACTATTTACTGGCTCTATAGCCTATTATTATGCAAACATGCATAGTCACTATACTTAGCTAAGTATAGTGACCACGTGGCTCTCTGCCAAAAAGGATGCGACCCTTTGTACTTCAGTTACGGTCATATCAAGCTTACTCCTGTACCCAAGGTACAGCCACACCACATTGGTGTGGCAGGTGTGTATGTAAAATACACACCTTTGTGTAACCCCGTTACACCCTCTTCGCGCTCGCGATCGCCACTGCCATTGTGCACGACCTTCCAGTCGCCAAACAGGTATCCTCCCAGCCTGAACTACTGGCACGCAAGCTTAATGACGTTGGATGCTGCCTCAAAGCTCAATCTCCATGCTGCTTTGCTCCTTCTTGTTCATAACCCTCTTCAGCTGCTCCCTCCGTTGCTAGCACTGCGCGTAGCATCCCGTTACACGTACCATGCTGTTGTCATTTTTTGCTATACTGCGGCAGCAGAAACTTACCTGGTAAGGTGAGCCAGCGCCACACCATTTATTTGCTGAGAATGTATAACATACTGCGAGTGCCACATTACAACAAATACGCGTATGCTGCGTATAATTTCAGTTTAGTGCTTAGATATTTCCATCCGTGTACAATGATTATGCCTACTGGCGCGACCCGCGGTTGTTGGTAGTATGGTTGAAAAGCCATTAGATGACACATCATGAGAGTATTATAAATCACTACACGTGCGTACGGCTATAAATTAAAATGTCAGGACGATGGTCCAAGTGACAGTGATGACGAGGTACTGACTCTGAGAGGTTGTGGTGAAGTCACCATTTGTGGATGTTGTCTTTGAGAATAACGATGTAACGGGGTTACACGAAGGTGTGTATTTTACATACACACCTGCCACACCAATGTGGTGTGGCTGTACCTTGGGTACAGGAGTAAGCTTGATATGACCGTACCTGAAGTACGAAGGGTCGCATCGTGGCATAGAGCCACGTGGTCACTATACTTAGCTAAGTATAGTGACTATGCATGTTTGCATAATAATAGGCTATAGAGCCAGTAAATAGTGACTAGCACTAAGTATAGAGTAGGTGCTTCTATATTTAGTGCTAGAAGATAAACATAAATATAAATCCGTTTTGAAACCTGCTCTGAACAGCTTAAGTGCTTGAGCGTTCTATTCCTTTTAAGGAATTGTATCTTTGATAGTAAGTCCCTTGGAGACACGGCTGCTTGCAACCAAAGGCACAAGCTCGCGAGCTAGCCTAGGAGGGTTAAGCACCCTAAGACGTAGAAGCTCTCTGAGCTTGTCTTCCTCTGCACACAGTGCATAAGTAGCTTTGCTACAGTAGCTTGGCTACATCCTCTGCACAGTAGCTTGGCTACATCCTCTGCACATAGTGCATGGTAGCGTGGCTACAGTAGCTCGGCCACAGAGGGGCTGAGGAGTCTAGCTATTGCAATGGAAAATTACGGACAAAAGCAGCAGCGTTAAAAAAAGAGATATCGAATGAAGTGCCGCGAGATATGTCTTGAGTTAGTATGTGTTGTCATTAAAATTCTATGTTTGTCTGCAGTCTTTAGCTTCAAATGAAGAGCATTGCCTGTTTTCAGTCACTTCCGCATGTACTTGGCTTTATACTTTGGTCTTCTTAACATAAAGTGAACAGTAAATATTAATGGCTTATTTGAAATACTCCAAGTCGATTCTGCGACGCTTATTTGAGTTTGTTATTTTATACAGGATTGTACTGAGCACACAATTCTGTCATTTTATCGTGGTCCACTAAACTGTGGAATTGTATTTGCTCCATGGCGTCGTCACCAATAACCTCCGAATGGCGCAACACAAGCGATCATAACGTCACGGAGACGGCCTTTGATGCTGTCAAATGTAAACTGTAAGAGGCTACAAAAGCTTATCTTGTGTTCTAGCACCTATACAGAGTGAGAAACTCGGTATAGCGATCAATAGCAATTGCTAAAGACAATGTATCATTCCTCGTTGTGATCACGCCTACAGCTCCGCAGTGACGCTTGGCTACTTCCAGGACCCATTCCTGCGCTTTTTCGTACATAAGCCTACACGGCGCATCCCTCTGGTACTTTATAAAGGAATATATCTAGAGTTCTAGATGTAGTTAGCAGCTTCTGCGACTCTAATTTGATGTCTGTCATCGCAGGTCCATCGTGGTTACTATCTGCGGCACTTAGGTGTTACCCGCTGCGTTGATCTTTTTCTTTCGCAGTGTAGGCAGTTTCAGCATGGTCAGTTGTTTACACTACGGTTTGGATGACGTTTGGATGGTGTTGATGACTGTAGATGTAGCATCGCCTCGAGTGAACATCGTATCGTTGGGAGCTGGCTTTGACACGCTATTCTTTCGTCTAGTAGACCAGCGGAAATTTTTAGGAACCCTCTACTTCACAGAGGTTGACTGTGACGCTATTGTGAGTGCTAAGACAAAGCTGTTGAACGACTCAGACGTACAAGCAGGTCTATTCCCGAAAGATATGGACAACTTAATTGTTACATCTTCTTCTGCTGATTGCGAGATAGCATGGCAATGTCGAGTGCCGTCTGGTTCGTATTCGCTCATTGCTTGCGATCTGGGAGATATCCAAAGGTTGAATGCTGCGCTGAATACTGCTGGTGCCGACCGAAGTCTGCCGACGTTGATGCTTGGTGAGTGTCTTCTGGTACGTAATGGCAAAGTTGTGGTCAATCGCAAAAAAACGACTTTGCCTTAATATGTTGTATGGCAGTCGTATTTGGCACCAGAAAAGGGTACAATGCTGCTTCAGTGGCTTGGTGAGGCTTTTTCAAGCGGCTCCATTGCGCTGTATGACCCGATCAGACTTCAAACAAGCGAGGATGACGACAGCGAGAAAGCAGTCTCTGCAAGCACGCGACCTAAGAGACAGTCTGATGCTTTTAGCTCGACACTTCAGCGATACTTTGCCGTGAAAGGATGTACGCTTCGTGGTGTGCAAGGATACCAGACAGCAGCTGATCACTGCCGTCGTCTATTAGCATGTGCATATTGGAAAAAATGCTGCATTCTTGACATGAACGGAGTGTTTGCGGCTTGCACGACTGCGGAGGAGAAACACAGGTTAGCATTGTTGGAACCTTTTGATGAGTATGCCGATTGGACGATGTGCAACGCCCATTACGCGATCTACCTTGCAGGTAATTGCAAGAACCAAGATAAGGACGGGTTAGAGTGGACCAGTTGTTTTGTGCCCCGCGTACAACAGCATAGATACCTCCTGACGGGATGCGTTACGCCACAACGGGAGGGGTTGTCCGAAACGGTAATCATTCGATCATTTCAGCGCGATGACTTGGTTACTGTGCGCTCACTCTTTGAAAGTACTCACCTTGATTTGCCGAAGAGATCACGTGCTGTGTGTCAGTTCGTTGCGAATCGTCTTCGTGGCCCTAGTGGAGACATGTTTGACGTATACCAAGCTTTTCAAACACCCAATAGTGCTGGCATTCTAGCAAGTGGCTTTTGGGTAGCTGAAGTAGGCGGCGTGGTCGTGGGGTGCGCTGGCTTGAAGCCTCTGACGATATCAAGTCATCAGGTAAACCATGAAGAAGAGAGGCACAGTGCAGAACTCTGTCGACTATGTGTTGCTCCTGCATTTCGACGCTGTGGTGTGGCTTCGGCTTTGGTGCGAGCCGTTGAGGATTTTGCCATATCATGTGGTGCTTTTAACGAGATTTGTCTTGACACCATTGAAGTCATGGAAGCTGCTCAGCATCTGTATCGAGCTCTTGGGTACGTTGAGCAGCCAGAGAGTATGAAGCAGCACAGCTCGTTCAAGCTTGTGCGTTTCCAGAAAACGCTTTAAATGACTCTGCAAGGTGTATCCGTCCGTATAAATACCCAAACAACGCCTTGTTATCCATCGCCAGGAAACGTGACCAAACCGACAATGCATGGACACCTCAGATTCAGACAGAAGATGCAACGGTGTGGATATTTCTGCTCCACAAGAGATCACGGACAAGCCCCTACAAATGAGCATCCACTTCTTTTGCCTCAAGCATAAGCTTAGAAAGCGAATGCGCGAAACCTGATGCAACGCAACGGCACTACGTTGTCTCGTCGTCAAACTCGGTCTCTCTAA
Organism: Peronospora belbahrii; assembly: GCA_920618645.1. Lineage (NCBI taxonomy): Eukaryota > Oomycota > Peronosporomycetes > Peronosporales > Peronosporaceae > Peronospora > Peronospora belbahrii. The sequence continues at coordinate 24,854 of CAKKTJ010000262.1, read as the reverse complement.
ACTTCAACAGGTTACTTGGTCAGCGCAATGCATCTCCCGCATCATTGGGCTTATGCGTTCCTACAGTTGGTGCCTTGAATACAGCTGAATGGACTGGAAGAGGTCTTTTGTGAATTCGATTAGCGCTCTGCAAAATTTGAAGCCATTGTCTACACTTGAGATTTGCTTTGACTACTTAACGCTATAAGATTTGCTTTTTTCAGAATAGCAAAAAAGTGGAAAATAGGGATCTCTAACGATACAGTGATGAGTTCTTCAGCGTTTATTTTAAAGTTTACGAAACTTAGCAAAATTACCATTTAGATATCGTGTATTTTTCATCACGTTATAATAGAGTTTTCTGTATTACCGTTTAGATATTGTGTATTCTTTATCACTTTATAATAAGTCTTTTGAAATTGTTCCCATTCGAATTCAAAATATCGCCGTTAATATTTAGCGTCCCAAATGTGCAAGTATTCACGCACATCCTTAACATCGTGAAACTTGATGAGAAATCGTGAAATAGACTCTAACTCGCAATCACTCAGGTTGTCAATAAAGCTGGAACACCCGACAGCATTGTGAGGGTGAAAGACGTAGGATATTGGCGCGTTATCAATGATAATTGTCTGTGAAATATCACGATTCAATAAAGACAAATCCTTTACGCAACTGTTTTCAAACTGCACGCAATGTTCGCGATAGAGACGATAGCGAATGACACCTTTTGGGTCTAGCTTGTCAAGTAGCGGGTCTGCGTATTTGCTAAAACTAGCAGTGTACACTACAATCTCGTAGTATTTTGCCATTTTAATGAGAAATTCCTCAGCTCCTGGACGCTTGCATACATACACTCGACGAGTAATGCCATTAGTGTAGACAGGAATTACAAGGTAGAGGGGTTCATAGTTGGTTTGAACGATGAGTGAACCAGCGTTTCGTCGAGGTCAAGCACTAAACACTTCTTGTCGGCATCATTAGGAGATAATGGAGGCAAGATGCTCTTACATAGCTCGATAGTTCTACTTGAAGTTGCTGTCGCTTTTGGCTTCATCTGTGACATGTCCAATGGCTGTTTGATCAATGTTTGCTTCTTTTGGTGTTCACTGAGCCCAACTCCCGAGCAGACGTTCGTGAACAGATTGCGAACAATAGGTTGTTTCTGGCTTCGACGCGCAGCAGATCCCTCGCGTGTGATGCGATGGCCTCCGGCCACAATACACTGCTTGTCGTTTATGTCGACTTGGTGGCCGATTCGGGCCTGCGGCTTGCTGACATTGAGATCGAAGAGATGCTTCTTTGATAACGCCTCTGCCACGCTCGACATACCAACGTAAGGTGTTGTTGACTGATGTTCAGAGCGTTATCTGCTATGCTGCTGCAATAGTTTTTTTCTGATGTCGTTGACAAAGCTGCGTCTGTATCGATTTGAGATCTGAACAAAATCCAGCGTTCAAGAATGTGAATCGTAGTTTCCGAGGATCGAGCGCAAGTTCCTAAATAAGTAAGACAAGTATCAATCTCAAACCGTTGACACCTTTTAGTCTTCAAATGCTCCAGCCTTCAAAATTTCGTCCATCAAACGGGAGCAGCTGGACAACCCCTTTCTCTGATTCCTCAACGTCGTCGTTGTTTATTTTTACTTCCAAACATCATGAGTACACAATACTAAACAGTCAAAACTATCATCAGATTGAATCAAGTCTTCAAGCGTCTGGATGCATTTTGTCGCGTTGAAACGGCGGTGGTGTGCGTAAATTTGCCTTAACGTGTTCAATATTAATCTGTAGTGCTTGAGAAGACTGTTTCTCCTTTATCAGCCTAGTGCAAAATTTGCGATTGTCTCGAATGTGACACCCGGCACGAAAAACTAATTTGGGCTTTTTCTACAACGCAAGAGAATTGCGCTCTAAGAACATCAAGGATCACGGTTATCAACTAGTCTTTCTCTTTTTCTTCTACCGTCTCTTGAGTTTTTTGTGTATCGGCTTTTTCCTGTTCAAATTCCATTTGATCACACGCCACAAACCTTTTCAATGTTTCGCTTTTTCTCATCCGACGGCCCAAAACCTGATGAAAAGGCGATTGATATTGAGAAATATCGCGCTTGTCATCGTCAATTGTGTCAGAGTCAGCAGCCAAGTGTAATGTGTGATACGCATGCTGGAACGTTGAACGTCGAGGATGAGCGTGCCCGTAAGATTCCAGCCAAGTGGCGCCAAGAACAACGACAACAGCAACAGCACACACAGGTTCCAATGAACAATCAGCTTGACGTAGAGGTGCCCATGAGCTTTAATGCTTTTGACTTTTTAACGTCATCTGAAGCCTTTTACGAGACGAAACAACAACAACAGCAACAAATAGAAAACAAAGCTCCGTCGTCTTGCCAGGATAATCAGCAGTTTTCTGAAGAACAACAGATCAGTGAGCGTCCCAGTAGTAAAGGCAGTTTGTGGGAAAGAAGAGTGTTTGCTTGTGACACGAATGAAAGTATCCGACAAGTACCGACACTAGGTCAAGATGCTTTATGGGAAAGTCCGATGCACTATGATACAAAAGATGCACAGCAACAAGCACTTTACTTCCAACCACAATACTACGCGTGATGAGCTACTTTTCTCTTTATCGTTACTGTACGATCACGAAATTCGCAATTGACGACATTTGTACCCCCGTTGGGCAACTGGTATTGTTTCGTTAGGTCAAGGCAGCTCCAAGCTACTAGCAAACACAGGTTGACTGCGATGCATCATTGAGGCAAGGTACACAATGAGGACCAGCAAGAACGTAATAACGGCGTGACGAGGATCCTCCTGCACCCAGGCAAGCAACGAGCCGTTTTTCTCGACTAGATCTTGGTCACTCTCATATTCGTCGACCTTCGTCGTACAAACAGCTACCATCCTCTTCGTGTGTTATGCTCGATGCCAGATTCCTGTCGGCAGCTGAACCTCCATAGGCCTTGCGACTCGCTGCTGTCTCATGTTCGCCAACACTCGCGTGCCGCCCATTGTTCATAGCACTCGCTGACGAACCGCTCCTACCGCCACGGCGGGGTAGCATGTCGCGGTTGCTACTCTGGCGTCGCAGCTGAGAAAAGTTTGCGTCCCAAGTGGCCCAATTGTCTGGACCGCCAGCATGACGACGGACCTTGCTCGCATCAGTAAGGGATTCTAGCCACTCTTCGCCTTCGTAAATGGTCTCTGTACGCAACGCCAAGATTTCGCCGTTTGGTTTGATAATTGCAATACGAATGCTATCACTTTCACCCTTCTCCCACGCAAATCGCGCGACATCAGGACCGCTGTTTGACGTAATCTCCACAACCTCGCAACGCGTAAGCTCCATCATGTCCCGATATTTACGAGAGCGTTTGTGAGAATAGTAAGAGAATAAGGTTCCATCTAGCCGGCACCAGCGCTTAGACCAGCGCGACGGGACCATAGTAACCTCCTTAGCGCCTCCTTTATCTGCATTTTTTTGCAACTTGCGCTTTTCAAACGATATGGACAAATATCCCACTTTCACGCGGTTCTCCGGCTTTTGGCGTTTGTAGTTCTCACGCAACGCCTGGATCTCATCGTGATAGGTATGCACAAGATCATCTGGCGCAAGATCTAAGAGGTTGGGTACGCGCTCCATCAGCTGAGCCCGCGCCGATGGATCGATGGCGTGAAAGCCGAAGATCAAACTTTCCAAAGCCAAATGGAACGGTGGAGGAGGCAGTGTCAGCTCCATCTCAGAAATAATACCATGACTCTTGTTTACATGAGATTGAACATTGTCACCAAAAGAACTCGTATCAGAAGATAGTGGCGCAGTAGCATCCATGCTGTCAGCCGTATCCTTGCTTGAAGACAATGGGGAGGCATCAGAAATGACCATAGTGCTCTGATGCTTGTTACCATTCTTGAATGACGCGCGCTTTTTCACGTACAAAGTCACTGCTCCATCAGCAGAAATGAAAAAACGAGCTTCGTCCTTCGGGTTCAGCTCAAGCTGTTGGTGGTGCGGGTATGTGTTGTCCCAAAGTTCCACCAAACTGTCAAGAGGTCTTGTAGCATCTTCAAAAGAGGAGGCCAGGGACCGGAAACGTATGTCGAAATATTCCAGCAAGATGCGAAGCTTCATCGTCGCGTCCACTTTGAAGACAAGATGCTTTTGAAACTTACCCCTCGAAAATTGATGAAAGTAGTCTGTATCCTGGACAATGCTGCCGATCGAAAGACCCTTGAACTTTAGCAGACTTTCGCTAATTGCACCCGGATCCACGTAGAGCCCCACCGTGAATTGATAATGGTGAGAATTGCTAAGTGCATCATTTTCATCTGAAGGCATCAAAAACTGATGTGACCAAGTCCCTAGTAGTGCACTACCATCAACATTTAAGTCTCCGCTGAACATTATGCTGCTGTCCCGGTCCACCATGGGGCCAAAATGCACCATGAGACTGCGACTCTGGCGGCGTAGCATCTCAAGCTCGTTGTCATCGTATTCAGCCCATTCGTCCTTGGTTGAGGGTTTCCGGTCAATCTTTAGCATACTAAGACCACTATCTCTCTTAAATTGACCATTTTTGCCTGTCTTGACAACACCGTGCTCTGTCCCTGACCCAACAATGTTCTCCTGTTTGTTCTCGTCCTGTCCTGCATCTTTGTGGGATTGATGAATATTTCTACAATCACCAAGCTTAGGACTTCCAAAGAGGTCCTCTGCCTCACTGTCGTCCTCCTCCTCCTCATCGTCGTCATCAAACCCGGAATCTTCCTCATCTTCACTATCTATACTTCGGAGTCGTTCATGAAGACTGCCAAAAATTTCGTCTTGAACGTCCAAAGCCTCACCACCCCACAGCGATGGCAATCTTTCAATCAGACCGCGTTTCGCATCGTGCTGAATAGAGTTGCTGTCGAAAAAGAGAGCTTGAATGCACTTACAAAGAGCATGCGATGCAATGGGCGGGTACAATTGACCACGCAATCGATACTCAAAACGATCGTCCTCATGTATCCGCATGACCATGGACTCGGCTTTTTTCAGCGACTTCTCAATGAAACCGAGGAACGTACTAGTTGCTGTAGCATTAGGTCCCATGCGCGGGGTCAGCTCATCCCGTAGCAGTGCCGTAAGCACCGATTTGGACACGCGCTTCCGCGCAGTAACAACAAAGCTGCGCCGGAACGTCGTATTGAAGATCAGGTGATTGTAGAACTGCTGGTCTCCATATAAACTTTTCGCGACACGACCACTAAACTTTTCCAGTTCCTTTGTCGCCGTTTCTGGGTCAATGTACATGCCCACAGCTAGAATACGTTCGTCCGTCCATCCTACACGACGTACGACCGGTCCAACGCCCACCAGCAAGTCACCATTAGCCAAACTGGGTGGGAACGTGATACGCGAGTACATTTCCTTCAACGGTCCGTACGTCATTCTTGCCTCCAAAATCGGAATCATATCTTCTCCAAACGAGTCACGTTTCATGTGTTCATTGTCCAGCACATTGTGCGCCATAACAGGAGTCGTGTGACCACCTGCATCGCCAAACTCACCACTCTCAGCGCTATTTATCGAGCTTGTGTGCTGTAACAACAAGTGGTTGTTGTTGTTGCTGCTGCTATTGTTGTTGTTGTTGGAATTGCCGGTATCGTGTTCAATGGCCCTGTCCGGAATTGGCAAGTAAGTGGGTCTCGAACGACGCTCTGCTTTGTTATCAACCAATGTTTGTTCAACACTAGCATGAAAAACATCACAGAAAATATCAATCCATTGATGTCTCTCTCGTTCCGTTGCAGCTGCTAATGTAAGTTTAGTGTCTTTAATAAAGAGAAGGAAGCCAAATGGTTTCGGCTCATTGCACATACGGATTGTAATGGGTGTAGATGGTGATAATGAGATATCACCTTTACGATTACCTTTTTCACTAAAGTATTGTAAACGTGTGCGCTCAAGTACAAAATCACGCCATTTCCACGTAAATAGACGACGATCTCGACGCATGAGTTTTCCTAGTAGCAAAACACCATTATCATTTGATGTGGTGGATACATTCATCTGTGACGTATGAAGTGACAATGAAGTACAAGATGCCGTGAAATGATCAAGTGTTGAAGTAGTTGCTGCAGCAAGAGAAGTAGCAAGAGACGTATCACTATGTTCCAAATGCTTCATACTGGGTCTCGATTTGTCTGTCTGTTTGTTTGTTTGTCTGTTTGTATATCGAGGTGTTGCGTGTTGTGGAGACGCAATTTGAGGACTGAAATATATAATTTCGTGGTAAGAAATAAAAGTTATACATCTGACGTTAAAGTTGCCATTTGGTTTACCACAATATTACGTTTGGTTTTTGTATCGTCTTTTGTGTCATTTATTCTTTCTGTAAAATATAAAAATAAAAAACCATGACTTATGACAATCGTGATATGATACCAACGACGGCGAAACCAGTGCGATATTCTTATTTAGAGATAAAAGAAGCACAGCGCGTGTGTGGGGAAAAGATGATGGTGGCAGCATTACGTGAATGTGGATCAGTATCAGACGCTTAACAGCAGATTTTTCGAGCGCATGTGAATGATTTGTGCGCAACAGTCTTTGCAGCGGCATTACGGAAAGATAACCCTGAAAATCAAGGTGAAGGATTGAAGTGGTGGTATCGAATCATAGTTCTCTCTCATTCTTGCTGATGAACTGTTATTATGGTAGAGGAGGTGGCACCAGTGGATGAGGAATTAGCAATGAAACTCAAGCAAATGGAGACGAGATTGAAGGAAAAACAAAAAGCTGTCAAAAAGCTTCAGGAACAAGTACCGAGGATGGCGGCAGCAAATGCACGCGACGAATTAATGAAGGCTCGTAAACGCCATGCAAATGTGCTTGTAACGTACGTTTGTATACATAGGTGAATGTAGTATCGGGGATTGGAATGTGAAAGACTGAAGCAATTGCATGTAGAGAGCTGAAACTGACGGAGGGTGTCGGATTGGAGTTGACTGAAGAACAGATTGAGGCATTGAAGGCAGCTTATATCAAGGTAGAGCTGAGATGAAAGTGAGGGGTTATGATGTTGTGACTGGTGCTGATTCTTTTGAGTGCTTTCTGATGCAGACGGCGTCTTCGATTGCAATTACAAGTGCCAAGATGTCCCAAGTTAGGAGCCAGACAATCGAAACCATTAGTATTGTACGTCAATGAGACTATTTGACGTCGCAACGGGCTTAGTTGACGTCGCAACGGGCTTAGTTGACGCGGTGTTGATTTGATATTCTAGGTGGAACAGGCGATGAAGCGGCCAAAGATGGAAGTCGATCTTGCCATGGAAAACAGTCCAGTCAAGCCAAAAGCGCTTTTGAACGTGCAGGTGTGGTGGAATATGATTGTACTTCTGGCGTGAACTCATTCAGCTATTCCTGTCGTCATGCAGGAAAAGAGCAGTCTACAGCAGCCGTCTCCTCTTCGTACGCGTCTCGCACTACAACTGAGCGCATCCAAGAACGTGTAGTAGTAACTTTCTTTGCTACTTTGTTTGAAGACATGAAGCAACACGTTGGTGTTCTTTGTGGAATTTATTGATATACCGCTACGTTAGTCGTTCTTTCTAGTGTATTGTGCGTTGATACTTACATACTTTTTTAAACTAAAGCGATCACTGTATACATACATACATGACAACAACAAACGTTTGTTCTGGTCACCTTATGTTGCAGTAGACAACGTTCAAAGTAAAACACATTTACCATGCGCGAAACTCGCCTTGACTTACGTCAGTACTCATGTCTCATTGGCATGACCTTGGCATATAAATTCGATTAGTCGATAATATTTAGTAGGTGCAAGCGAGCAAACAACCCAATACTTCATTTATTCCAAATTCAACTTGCCCAAAATAAAAATTAAAAATGGGCTAAAAAGGTGTTGATTATCAGAATTGAGCCGTTGTTTAGTGCAGCTTTGGTTATATGGTGGTCTTATTAGCTGCCGTGCGTGTATTTTGTCTGGCATTTCCCCATATCGACGCGCTTCCTCATATCCAGGAGATGATGTCACAGTGTCTGGACACGTCTTTGCAATGGTCACTTCCCCGTGCCGCCAATCGAGGCTTTGTCCATCTTGTGCAGCATCTTTTATCGTGTCAACCGACTCGAAATCTCCATACACTTGCTCAAATTCGCTCGGCAATGCGAAACGCAGCAGCACATAACCATCTAAATATCATGGAGATATTGTACGATCAGTACCCAAGCGCTGTAATTGACGAGGCAGTGGTGACGGAGGCTGCTTCCAATGGACATGTGGACATTTTGAGGTGGATTCGACCAAGACTGGCCGACTTGTTGCCTTGTTATCGAGATTATGATTTCTATACACTGAAAAGTGTGGCATTAGCAGCTGAAAACGGGCATTTGGCGGTGGTGCAGTGGCTTTTTGAAGCTCGAGGAATGGAAATCGAGCATGTCCAGACGGAAACGCATTTACATGAAGCTGCGGCAAGAGGTGGACACTTGCATGTGATTAAGTGGCTTCGAAAATATTCTACAGAGATAATTGAGTCTCAAGCACTGGACGAAGCAGCAGCTGGAGGGTTTTCAGAGATTGTTGAGTTTTTGCATGCCGAGTGGGCGGAGGCGAAACTTAAGCGCAATCGCAGCAGTTGTCGCGCTTCGACAAAGGCAATGAGCAAAGCAGCTGGTAATGGACACTTGAAAATGGTAAAGTGGCTGCATGAGTATAGAAAAGAGGGGTGCACCGTGGAAGCAATGAATCGAGCAGCTTGGAACGGACACTTAGATGTTGTGCGCTGGTTGCACAATTATCGCACAGAAGGATGTACGCAGCAAGCGATGAATATGGCTGCTAAGGGAGGTCATTTGGAGGTAGTACAGTTCCTTCACAAACATCGGAGCGAAGGTTGTACGTACAGCGCGATGAACTGGGCAGCACAAGAGAATCACCTTGATGTCGTTCAATGGCTACATGATAATCGTGCGGAAGGGTGTTCGCGGCTTACTATGAACGAAGTCGCAAAGCGTGGAAACTTGCAAATTCTTCAATGGTTGCACAAAAATCGAGCTGAAGGCTGCACTGTTGCCGCCATGGATGCTGCCGCAACGCATGGATATTTGGAAATAGTGCAATTCTTGCATTTTAATCGCTCCGAAGGGTGCACGGCCGCCGCAATGGATGGTGCGGCTGCAAACAATCACCTAGAGATTGTCAAGTGGCTACATCAAAAGCGTAGCGATGGATGCTCAAGACGTGCAATGGACATGGCCGCTCGTAACGGTCACATAGAAGTGGTAAGGTGGCTAGACAGTCAGCGAAATGAGGGATGCTCAGCAAGTGCAATGGATGGAGCAGCTGAATGCGGCCACTTGAATATTGTTCAATTCCTTCACTCGAATCGTACAGAGGGATGCACAATTCGTGCAATGAATGGGGCCGCAGGAAATGGACATTTAGAGATTGTACAGTGGCTACACGAAAATCGTCACGAAGGCTGCACTACGGACGCTATGGATGACGCTGCCAAAAACGGGCATCTGGAAGTCATGCACTTTTTGCACGCTCATCGCCAAGAAGGCTGCACAGTACGCGCACTAGACGTGGTATCCACTAGAGGTGACTTAGTAATGCTGGAATGGCTTTGCTCAAATTGTCACCAGAACGTTGAAGAGTGGCCAATTCACGCCGGACTGAACGCAATTATGACCGACCGCATTGAGATACTGCACTGGTTGCTCAGGACCTTTAATGCATCTGCAGTGTTGGATGTGAGAATTCTCTATAATGCCGCACATTATCACAACCGGTCGCATATATTGGCATATCTTGATGGCCACTGGACAATAGACAATAACAACCTGTGCCCAGATTATCGATCATATTGGATTCTTTACTTCAATACCCAAGGTTAAAACGACTAATCAACATTATAACAACTTATAATCATTAAATGCAATAAATACATTGTTTTTACCATAAACGCAAAGCGGATGACAGACAATATGCAAAAAAATTGGGAAAAATGGACTGTTATTGAGTGCAGTAAAATCATTAAAACTCGTTTTAGCAGCATTTACATTCTAATTCTAGAGAAATGTTTGTTTTCTTTTAATTACTAGAATTTCTAAATCCTTGATATAACTGAAACCATTTCTGTTAGGTTACAAGTTGAAAAATGAATATACAAGACCGCCATCTTCTTGCCTTTCTAACCTTCATGAAGCCCTTTTGAGTAAACAAAGAGGCAGAACTATGCAGCTGAGAAAAACAAGCACAATGGATTGCGCAACCGATAACGATTAACGACACGATATTAAAGAAACGGTTGAATTTTATGTAAAATGTCAAATTTGATCCAGTCCTATCATTTACGAATTGCAGATTCAACGAAAGATGATAAAGCTTTCTTGTGCAATTGTCGGTGTGCCGGGAAGCGTATTCTCGGTGCGAGTAGACGAAGCTGACTTAGTAGACGGTTTGAAAAAGGCGATTAAAGCGAGGAAAGTGTACCAGTTCCCTGCAGACGAGCTGCAGCTCATCCTCGCAAAAACGACGGACGGCAAGTGGCTGCCACCTCGTTCGGGAGACGTGACGAAGCTGAAGGAGGGTCAGACAACTGCTACCATGAATCGCAAACGAAGGAAGATCAAGAACTACAGGAAGAGGATCCACTTGAGGTCGTGCTGAACGGGATGGATCCTCCTATCGTATCAGCAGGTTCACGTGCTAGTAGTAGTTCCAAAGCAGGAAAGATACGACCAGGGTGTGACTCGTTTAGCGTAACTATCGAGAATGTGTTGGGTCCAAAATGTAGACGAGCTACTGGAGCCAAGCTACTTATGCACTACGTGCAGAGGAAGACAAGCTCAGAGAGCTTATATGTCTTAAGGTTCTTAAACTTCCAAAGGCTAGCTTCACAAGTTTATGCCTTTTAATTGTAAGCAACCGTGTCTCCAAGAAACTTACTTTCAAAAATACAATTCCTTAAAAGGAATAGAAAGCTCAAGCAGTGATGCTTATAGAGTAGGTTTCAAAACGGATTTATATTTATGTTTATCTTCTAACACTAAATATAGAAGCACCTACTCTATACTTAGTGCTAGTCACTATTTACTGGCTCTATAGCCTATTATTATGCAAACATGCATAGTCACTAAATTTGACTAAGTATAGTGACCACGTGACTCTCTGCCTCGATGCAGCCATTTGTACCTTAATTACGGTCACATCGAACCTACCACCGTACCCAAGGTACAGCCACACCACATTGGTGTGGCAGGTGTGTTGTAAAATACACACCTTCGTGTAACCACGTTACACCCTCCCCTACCGTGAGACCCGACGTACCCACGATTCTCGAACATATGTGGAGTTCTGTTAAATTCATAATTTTTCTCGTTTTTCTTGCCTCGCAATAAGTGCCTCGCACTTGCGTCATAAGCTTCTGTGTTACGACATACGATCATTGAGCATCTGTGCTTTGCATTCACGCTATTTAAGTACCCCAGAGTTACGACACTTGATACTTGAGCATACAGTGCATTGTACTCCCGCTAAAGCATTAAGTGTTACAACACTTGCTTATAAGCGTTAAGTGCCTAGCACTTGGTATTAATACCCAATAGTGTTTAAGAACACTTGCTTATAAGCATTAAGTGCCTGAAAATTGCGTTAAAGCATTACAGTGTTCCCAACACTTGCTATTAAAGCACTGTCCGTGTGGCACTTGATCCATCATGGATGCTGCAATGCGTCTTTTGTGACATCTTTGGGGACGATGACAGTGACGTTGCCTCCAGGGGTATCGGCGCTGAGTCTCCTTTGGATCATCGGACCCCGCGTTCACCACGCTCGCCGATCAAAGGACGTATATCGCGGTCCGTGTCTACTTCCCCAAGAGGAACAACTGCGTTGCGTCAAGCACCACCGCTTCCTTCGCGAGAGGGTGCCGACGAAGAGGTAACCAACCCTCTTGACGCTGCACAGCGTCGTCAAATTGATGACGAGGCCCAAGTGGCCGCCTTGGCACGTCCCAAACAGATTTTTTCACGCCGTGACCTTGCTTCCACAGCAGTGCTAGGAAGCGTCCGACGACAGCTGTCGTCGCTTCTGAAAATCTTGTCAAAGCATCAACGACGTCCGGGCAGTCTTGCCGGAGGGGTACCTTATAATCCCAAGAGTTGTACGACTGGAAATAACCCCTCTACTTCACCAGATATTGAGTGTGACCCTGGTGACGCCACCTAACCAAGCGACGCTCAACCTGAAACTATTGGTAGCTCATTTCGTCAATCAGTGTCGTTGATGGCCGGTGACCCATTGACCCATGATCTCTCTGTTCTCTTTGGGTTGTGGCAGTCCATTAGTATGGACTTTGTGTTTGGCCTACAGCGTGGTGCGGCAGGCAACACTGCGATTGTGGTTTTTATTGACTGACTGAGCAAGATGGCTAATTAATCGGCAGTGCCGGACTCCATTGATGGAGAAGTAACAGCAAAGCTGTTTATGGATCGTGTGTACAGACAAAACGGATTGCCTGTGGCAATCGTTCGGATAGAGACCCCCGTTTTACGGGTAAGTTTTGGACATCCGTCTTTAAAGTGCTTGGCACTCGCCTGGACATGTCCAGGGTGTGTCATCCGCAGACCGATGGTCAGACTGAACGCGTCACCCGCGTTATTGGCGATATGCTTTGTAGTGTTTGTGCTGAAACACCCAAGCAATGGAGCACGATGCTCCCTCTGGTAGATTTTGCGTTGAACATTGCAATGCATGCCTCGACAGGCTTCACCCCATTCTGTGTGAATGGTTTGGTCAACCCTCGCGTTCCATTAACGCTACCCCCTGCCACATCAGGGCTTAGTGGGGGAGAAATATCCGAAGCCCTGGCTGATAACAGCCCTGTTGCTATGCGCAAAAAGGTGAAAGCGTTTCTGTCAACACGTTTTGACGTATACAGTCGCGTCAAAGACGCTTATGGTTGAAAGCCAGGATGCTCAGAAGGAACAAGCAGATGTCAAAGGCAGAAAAAAAAGAACACAGATTCAAAGTGGTAGATTTAATTTTATTTAATGCTAGGAATTTACCTACTCGTGCCGTTTCTGCAGTATATAGAACCAAACTGCGTCCACGCTTTATTGGATCATTCAAGGTCATAAGCAAGAAGGAATTAGCCTATACACTCAACATTCCGAAGAAGATGCGAGCACATCCTGTGTTCTACGTAGGCTTACTTAAGCGATACCTCAACCCTGTCTCGGTGGACTTCAAAGGGTTGTCCCATGCTATCGGCCGAAGGTGTTAGCGGCATGTAAAGTCCCAGAATGGGAGGGAGCGGACTGGGAAGCCCTAGTATGGGAAGGAGCGGCTGAGAAGTCCCAAAGGTAGGTTGCTACTGGAGGCGACAGCACATACATGTAGAAGGAGGTAGAACTTGTATAGAAACGATAACGAACGACAGTTCCAAATACTAACACTGTAGCTCCACTATTTCTTTACTTCTTTGCGAACGGAAGCTGGTCCTCTTTACAACATCCTGTAACAGCGAAAAAGACTAATGTTACAATGAAGCCGTCGCACGTAATTCTTGGCAAATCCTGCGTAACACACTGATTACTGCGAACATAGCCTGCGCTGCCTTCATCACCATTCTTAAAAGACTGTTGCTGGTGAAAGTAATTGACGATTTATCCGTTTATTAGGTGTGAAGTTTCCAACAAGCAAATTGAACGAGTTCTGATGGATGCTGAAATTGTTACGATAATAACGGGTCAGCGAATTTATACCGTCTCCTGTGATCGTTCATCGTCCTGTGCGCGTAAAATCTGTTCTTAGTGCGCGCTAATGTGTAACGTCAGTTTTTTGAGGCAATAACTGTAACGGGTTACACGAAGGTGTGTATTTTACATACACACCTGCCACACCAATGTGGTGTGGCTGTACCTTGGGTACAGTGGTAGGTGATGTGACCGTACCTGAAGTACGAATGGCTGCATCGAGAGAGCACGTGGAAACTATACTTAGTCAAATTTAGTGACTATGCATGTTTGCATAATAATAGGCTATAGAGCCAGTATATAGTGATTAGCACTAAGTATAGAGTAGGTGCTTCTATATTTAGTGTTAGAAGATAAACATAAATATAAATCCGTTTTGAAACCTACTCTATAAGCATCACTGCTTGAGCTTTCTATTCCTTTTAAGAAATTGTATTTTTGAAAGTAAGTTTCTTGGAGACACGGTTGCTTACAATTAAAAGGCATAAACTTGTGAAGCTAGCCTTTGGAAGTTTAAGAACCTTAAGACATATAAGCTCTCTAAGCTTGTCTTCCTCTGCACGTAGTGCGTAAGTAGCATGGCTACAGTAGCTCTGATACACTTGATCGCACTTGTAGTCAATTCCGTACCTGGTTTTGCGACTACTTCTATGTGTGAGAATGAACATCGACAAGATGTCAGCGTTTAGCCTGTCACAGACACAACAGGAAGGGTTGCAGAAGCTGCTCCCTATCCTTGGCCCTAAGGGCGTGGAGTACCTCATCGCCCAGGGCGAAGAAGAGGTTAACAAGCGTATTCGTATGCTTGGTGAATATAACAAAGCTCTAGTCGAGCATGTACAGACACAGATGTCTTCTTCTGCGCCTTCGTCCATGGCGACTATGGCGCAAGAGTGGATTGCAGACCAAAACCCATTCATATGGAAGTCGAAAAGTTCGGCGGTAAAGAAGGGGATAAACTTATGCTGTGATTCCGACATCACCTATGAGCCGTACTATGTTAGCTTTGCCACGGAAAAGTTGGGTAGATTAGCCAAGCAATGGGCATTCATTATGGTAAGCATGAGCTTGCGACATGTGTGCAAGAGTTGAGAACTCTTATTGCCGCCATGGTCATAGACCCTCCCTGAGGTAGTGGCCGTCATGGTCTTCATGCAAGGCCTCCGAGTTGGCGTTGCCAGAACGGAAGTCTTCCGGGTAAACGCGTCCTCATTCGAGATAGCTGTTGGAGTGGCGGATAGAATGCCGAGACCAACTTTAAGGCCGATAGGCCTGCCACTTATACCTACTCGTCTGATGGGTCTATTCCCATGGACTGTAGTCAAGAGGAAGATGATGAAGCTGAGATTCATGCTGCGGAGCAGCAAATTGTGCACAGATGTTATATCTGCAAGAGCACAGGCCATTGGATGGCAAAATGATCTGCAAGAAAGTCATATTTGGCCTGAAAGGGCCGACGCCGCATGGGTAAACCTCTAGTTTGCCGCGGGGAAACGGCGGAACCCAGTAGGCGCGGGGTGCCCTACTGGGGAAGAACTGAGTTCTGTTGAACCTCTAGGAGGGTAGAAGTAACAGGCCCCAGCCCCAAAGAGACCCGAAATCTCAAAAACGGAACGAGAATGCAAGCCAGGATTGCTAGTCGTCGAATGGATGATTATGGGCGTTGATAAGCCATGAATCATTTTGATCGATTCGGAGGCATCGGGCAATTATGTGCGCCGTGCCACCGTGGAAGGTAGTCAGCAGTATGCTGAAGCGCTTGTAGCGCGTGAAAGTGACACAGCCATGACTCGCTTAGCAACGGGTACGCGTGTTACGGTACTCAAAGTCCCGATGGACTTAAATGTAAAGTTCTTGGACTTTAACAGCATGGAACGCTGTTTGATCTTAGACCTGGATGCAAGGTATGACCTCATCCTAGGCATGACATGGCTAGAACGTCAAGAGCCATGAATTGATGGGAGTCGAATACCTTAGGCGCAACGCGCAATGCTCCTGGTGGGCTCTAGAGATTCATGAACCATCTCTGCTAGGAAGCAAAAGCGCTTTTGGCGCGGATATTGGACAGAGTCGGTCAATACGTTGGATGTCGGAATATACGACTTTGTAGACAACGTAAGTGTCGAGGACAATAGTCCTGGGCGAGGTCCAATGACTGTCGATAGTGTGGTTGAGAACCCACTCGATGGCACATATGACATGTTTCATGCGAATGATGTTACATCATTAAACACCGTGAGTGGTGTTGGTGGCTGCAAGACAAGATGTCAGGACACGAGTCCGAGTGACATGGGTGACGAGGAACTGACCCTGGAGGGCCGGGTGAAGTCACAAATGGATGCTGCCTTTGAGGACAACGAGGTGCATGCACCTAACGACGAGGTACTGACCCAAGAGGGTCGGGTGAAGTCACAAATGGATGTTATCTTTGAGGATAACGAGGTGCCAGCACTTAGTGACGAGGTACTGGCCCAAGAGGGTCGGGTGAAGTCAAAAATGACAGTTGTCTTTGAGGACAAGAGGTGCGAGTACCTCATGACGAGACATTGACCCAAGAGGGTGGGTGCAGTCAGTAAACGAGGTGGTCTTTGACCTTGAGGTGTGCACACTTGTGGACGATGATGTGTCAGATGCTGAGAGCATCATGAGTAGAGATGATGATATCGTGAGTGACGGTGATAGCGAACAGCTGTATACACTCGTCAATGGTTTGAATAGGGATGTTGAAGAGCCGGTGGCTCTTTCAGATATACCCGCAGTAAGCGTTCAGTTAGATCTGGACGAGTTGTCCTGCCGAGTTTGGCATTGCCTTACAGGCAGACGAAAATCGCCGAAGTGGTCGTTATAAGACCTGAGGAGGAGTTAAACTCCTCATCGCTTTTGGCTAAATCAGTTCTTGCGAATACCAAGAAGGCGCTAAATGCGCGTAGTGGATTGCAGGAGAATAGCTACTAAATAAAATTTTTGCATCAAAACCTTTTTTAGCATCATAATAAGGATTAAACAAGATTCTGAAGGACCCTTCGGATCCTTACTTTCCTTTGTTGAAGGAATATGGAGATTTGTATTCAGAGAAACTCCTACGAGGTTACCTTCGGATAGAGGTGTACGTCATGAAATTGACTTTGTTCCAGGAACCAAATACTGTGTGACGCGACAGTGGCCGCTGCCACGAGAACAATGTGACTTCATTGACGAGTTCTTCGTGCAAATCACGCGGCTGGCATGGTGCGTGGGAGTAAGTCTCCTCACTCTACGCCCACGTTTTGTGTGAGGAAGCCAAATGGGAAGTGGCGAATAGTGTATGCTCACAATAAGCTGAATGCAACCACTATCTCGGCTCAAACACCGATTTCTCACAAGGATGTTCTTCAGAACAATATGGTGGAATGTACAATGTACAGTGCCCTCGACTTGGTCGATGGATATTACCAACTGCTCATGCGAGCTAGTGATATCCCGCTGACGGCGGTCAGCACTCCGACCGGTATGCTCTGGTAGTGGTTAGTGATGCCCCAAGGGCTGTCTAACGTACCTGCAACGTTCAATCGTCTGGTGACGCAGTTGTTTCGGCCCCACAGAGCGTATGCAGAGACATACTTTGACGATATATTCGTTCATAGTCGCGCCGAAAATGGCAATATTGATGTATAGAATCACATCGAACACCTGCGAACTGTGCTCGGTTGCATGAGGATGCATAAGTAATATGCCAATATATTGAAAAATGCATCTTCGGTGCGGAAGAGATTCCCTTTTTGAGATGCTTCATTGGGAAGCGAGGAATCCGGGCGGATCCTGTTAAGGTCAAAGCCATAGTGCATTGGCCAGTTCCGAGAAACCAAAAGGACCTCCGCAAGTGGTTGAATATGGATAATTACATGCATAAGTATAGCCACAACTATGCGAAAGTGGCTAGGCCATTGTCGAATCTCCATAGAAAGGATGTGGAATGGTGTTAGAACACCGAGCATCACGAGGCTTTTGAAGCCATTGAGGAGAGTCTCCTGCCGGCGACAATTCTGGCTCTACGTGATCCTGATCGCCCGTTTAGCGTCGTATGTGATGCTTCAGACTTTGCCATTGGCAGTGCACTTTTGCAAGTCGGCTCTGAGAGTCGAGAACGCGTCATCGCGTTTGAGTCTCGCCAGCTGAAACTGCAGAGAAGAACTATCCAGTTCATGATAACGAAGTACTTGCGATGAAGTATGCCCTTGTTAAGTTCAAGGTACACCTGTTGGGCTCAAAGCCGTTTGTGATCTATACCGATCATGGGTCGTTAGGCACAGCGACACAGTCGCCTCATCTCTCGCAGAGAATGGCTCATTGGCTCTCCTTTTTCGCGGAGTATAACTTCGAGGTGTAGTATAAGCCGGGAAAACAGAATGTTTTGGCTGACGCGTTATCGCGTAGACCTGACTATGAGCTTGCTCATCTCACTGTTGTGAGTTCGTCAGTAACGGATCGTATCCGTGTGGCATATGCACGCGATGAGGCATGTGCTGCCATTCTGCTGGCGCTAGGAAGCGTAGAATTTGTAAACTCTGAGGTGAAGCTGTCACCACGTAAACGTGCGGGATTACATCGTTATGCACTGACCGATGGTCTGTTGTACTATAGTACAGGGCCGGATGACCAACCTCGTGTTGTGATGTCTCATGATGAGGACCTCAAGTATCAGATACTGTATGAGGCTCATGTATACATCACTTGTTGGTCATTTAGTCGTGAGAATACCTATAGCTCGGGGAGCACCCATTATTGGTGGCCCACTTTGTATAAATGGGTTGGTACATATGTACGCACGTGTGAAACGTGTCAAAGGGTGAGCCCTCGCTTAGTATAGCTACGCCTATGGCGACTTTTCCTGAGATCGAGCGTCGCCTGATAATCCTGTAGCGTGGTGCTCCTAGACCGGCAACGTCTCAATTGTCATCGATCGATGAGCGTGTCGATCGACACCGTCGATCCTTTGAGCGTTATTAGTCTGAGACCTCTGATCGCTTAGCGGTGATTGAGCATCCTCAAGCCAATCTTCGGTGTCAGATCAACCTCCTGGTACGCCTTCAGCGTCCATATGCACCTCCGGTGCTGTCTAAAAGCATCCTTGATACAACACATGATACCTTATCTTGAGGGCAAGGCTCATTCTATCGGATAGCGATACGTTTTGTAAGCCTGCATTTAGCTGTGGCGGCTACATCCACACGGAAATCGTCGTCGATGGCTGCGATTGACAAGCATCGTTTGGAAAGCTGATGGGAAAACAATGCATACACAATGTCTAAAATGTATACAAACAAAATGCTTTTTACTCCTGGTAGAGGTGGATGACATGAAGTAGTTTCTTGCAGCGGTGAGATTAAGTTTTGATGGCTCGTACCTGAGACTTACAACTTAATGGCCTCCAGATGATTGTTCCTGTCAAACAATATGCCAAGAATTGCTAACAATGGTCAATTCTGAACGATCAATAGAGTAGGGCTAGATCTCAGCAGATCGTAGTGCGGTGGTTAATTTTTTGCTGACTCGAAGGTTATGACTTATCAATATAATGTTTTCCAATGACACAGGAAATGGCTTGGACACAGTCCTCAAAGTTAGTGAAAATATGACCAGGACTAGCGCACAACGTAAGCAAGCTTCCAGACGATCACTGGGTTAGCGACACTTACTTTTACTAATTGAATATACGTGCCACTTATGAACTCAACGGTCGAATTACGAGATA
Source organism: Peronospora belbahrii (assembly GCA_920618645.1). Classification (NCBI taxonomy): domain Eukaryota; phylum Oomycota; class Peronosporomycetes; order Peronosporales; family Peronosporaceae; genus Peronospora; species Peronospora belbahrii. The sequence goes on along the minus strand of CAKKTJ010000262.1, from coordinate 5,360 downwards.
GGCATGTGCATCATATTTTTCAGCGACTTTTTCCAATTTGAGCTCTATCTTTGCGCTAGATTTGACGTGTAGCATCTGTTGCAGGCTCTTATCTGTTAATCAAAGTTATGTCATTTTATTTCTACACATTTTGACCATGGGTTCGTTTTCACTTTGGTACGATACCGAAATTTCTCTCCGTTCAGTCATTCAAGAATTTGCAGATTCAACGAAAGATGATAAAGCTTTCTTGTGCAATTGTCGGTGTGCCAACTGCTACCATTGAATCGCTGACGAAGGAAGATCAAAAACTATAGGAAGAAGATCCACTTGAGGTCGTGCTGATCGGAATGGATCCTCCATCGTATCAGCAGGTTCACGTGCTAGTTGTAGTTCCAAAGTGGAAACAACAGTGGCGAGGTGATAACTAACTTGCTCGATTCAGTATTGAATCGAATCAATGTGGTACATGACGCTCTGGTGCATGCTGTAGCCCGTTATCGGAAACAAAATATGATGTCCTATTCTAATAGGATAGTGGGTGAACTTGAGATTTCAAGACTGCTAAAACGACGAAGGGTCATTGATTTTGCACCATTGATGAGCGCAGAAGCATTTTGGTCGGAGAAAATTCAGACTCAAGCCAATACCATCAGCGATAAGGCTGTATTAACGCATTTTTTACTCCATTTATCAGCAACGTGATACACAGGTGTGGTATGGTATTTGTCAATTGTGCGAGTTATCGATGGTTGTTTCCATCACCACTTGTGATGGAGAGGATAGACCTCAAACGGATGGATTTGCGATTCACCGTGGAATGTTTTGTGTCAAGCCAACACCGAAAGATGGAGTGCAGCGCCCAAATGGCTTTCGATTTGGAGTAGCAGAGGAAGAACTATTCGACTGCATCATTTTGTGTGAAAGCAAGCTCACTATAACTGACACTGCGTTCGGACAAGTGGTGCGTTATCTGCAAAGCTCTGGATTTAAAAGATTGGAAGCGCTGTTCTCTTTGATCGGCGCTCGTTTTGGTTGATCACAGGCCACAACTATGCTCCTCATGAGGTCAAGAAAGCAAATTGGGTTGAGAAGGGCTCCAAATTTTTTTAGAATTTTATCTCAAACAACATGTCTCCATTGGTGGCACGCTTAAGCTAAGTCTGCTCATCATTAGGCGTTGATGTGATGGAGGGCGATGCATTTCTCGGCCGCGGCGCGCATGGAAGTGTTTTTAAGGTAACTGGGCAAGATGGAAAGGCTTTTGCTCTAAAAGCTTTCAGGAATGATCGACTATTTTAAAAGGAGAAAATGACTTTGAAAAAAGTCCAGCATACAGGCTTAACGATTCGTCTAGTGGAAAGCCTCATTGCAACTCCTGAAAACGCGGCGTTATTGCTATTTCCTGTTGGGAAAACGATGCCTCAACCGACGACACGAGAGGAAGTACTAGACCGTTTTGAACTATTATGGCAGCTCCACAAGGTTGGCCTGGTTCACGGCAGTCCCCGCGTGCCAAATGTGTCGTCTTCGAGAAAAGGCGTCTTTGGATTGATCTTGTGAAAGTGAGGGAAGCGACCCCCCTGATGAAAGAGAATGATGCCGAATTTCTTACACGGTCCATCCTTTGTGTCCCTCTATCCAATTTTCTGGACCCGACGCTGGAGCAGCTGATTGAAAAGTATGGCGAAAGCGCTACGCAATAAAACATCAATAGTTTGGCCGATCAAGTCTATCAAAAATTTAGCATAGTCATGGTACCTCATAAATTCAACCTTAATGGTTTTCATTCACACATCAACATCTCGTAGTGGTGCGCTAAATCGTATTGGCACTTTGACGCTTGCTACGCGCAACCAAGCAGAAACAATATACTATACACAATTTTCGCTTCGAAGATTGTACTGCGTTCCCCATATCTTCTACTTCTCAGCAAGAAGAGTACATATGATTTAATGAATTGACGAGTGCGTGGATGGGCGTTAGTAGATGTCATGTTAGGATACATCCTAGCTAGCAGTGCCCCGTTCACGCGCACCAGAGAATCGCATCGATTTTGCTTTCTTGACATGATCCTTATGTCACGCGTCAAGTGCATTCATTGTTAGACTAGGATATCTTGCGTACCTATGGAAAGTGGTGGTATGAGGACAAAGAGCGCACGAACATGCTAAGATAGATGCAGCGGATCAGGATCTGAACAAATGTTGAGCTACGCGCCGTGACTGTTTGTGAGTTGTAGGTACGTTGTGTGGTCGACTGACAAAACGAAAACTTTCCTTTACATCCAGATTATCAGACAACTGAAGCGATCTATATCTATCTAACTGCAACCACAACACTTTTACTTTCCCTAATTCACACGCATAATGCTAGGAGGAAATGGTTATTTGTCATAGTTCATGAAAACCCCAGAAGAATGTTACACAATAGTTCAATGTTAGCATAGCGACAATATTGCCAGAATTTCATTAAACTGTGTAACAAAATATACTACATAGATCATCCCGTTGCGCACGTAAGGTACCAGGATCTTCAGCATTCGTCCCATAACAAATTCAAATCGATTCGTGTCTTTTTTCAGCTCATTAATTACTGACGAGCTCAAAACTTACGTGAGAACGTACAACAGCCTTTTCACGCAATTTTGCTGTGCCAATTTTGCGAAGTGCTACAGTAGAGAAGGCAATTCTAGAACTACCAATCAGGTTGTAATCAATTGCCGTAGAGGCACCAAGTCTAATTGAGGACTCAAACCTGCATCTAAATGTGCGCACAAGTGTAATGAAGTATTACAGTGTGGTGCTTAATTTTATGTCTCAATCAGCGTCGACAATAGACCGGTGCTCGCTCGATACAAATTGTGGCTTGTGCTTGCGCCGGATGATGAAAAAAGAACAAGCTTCGTATGAAAAAGCGGGGATACTTTGTAGTAACATTATGTTATCAGCCATCTCTGGCAACCTGCAACTAGTTTGTTAGTTTCATATGTTTTGCTTGCTACATCAAGCCAATTTAATGTTGAGTAGATAGTTTATAATCTTTGTAATCAATGCTAAAAATGTGCTGCAAAGGCACATCTCCTCCGAGTTAGGGTTAAGAGGTATGCCACCCAGTATTTTTTCTCCGTCTCAGGAGATGGCTACATTACGCAAACATATTCGTTTTGTTGTGCATTTGCTTCCAGAACTTTCGACAAACTTACAAATATTGAGTCAAAGGAGTGAGTGATGTGTTGATACTTTTTGACCAATCCGCATCCATTACGATCCATTTTGGCCGCTAAAAAGGAATTGTCTCGAACGTTTTGCAATGTTAGTGCAGGTGTCATGGCTCACTCTAACCTCCCACTCGACTCCACACCCTATCCCGACGATCTTCCAGTCATCTTTCGGTCATTCCCTTATTGTAATAATAACTCATTTTTCAATTTTCTTTGTGGAGAAAACAAGATAACCTCAAGCAAGTAACAAGCAATCGAATAAAATGGCTCAAACTGTCTCTGGCTACTCGGTGGGTATCGATCTCGGTACGACCTACTCCTGTGTCGGTGTGTGGCAAAACGACCGCGTCGAGATCATTGCTAATGATCAGGGCAATCGCACAACACCGTCGTATGTGGCATTTACGGACTCGGAGCGTCTCATCGGTGATGCTGCCAAGAACCAAGTGGCCATGAACGCCCACAACACGGTATTTGATGCCAAACGCCTTATTGGCCGCAAGTTCTCGGATCCGATCGTGCAAGCAGACATTAAACACTGGCCATTCAAGGTAACGGCTGGTGCCGGCGACAAACCACAGATTACTGTGCAATTTAAGGGCGAGTCCAAGACGTTTCAGCCTGAAGAGATCTCGTCCATGGTGTTGATCAAGATGCGTGAGGTGGCTGAGGCTTTTATCGGTAAGGAGGTAAAGAATGCTGTAATTACAGTGCCAGCCTATTTCAACGACTCGCAACGCCAAGCTACTAAAGATGCAGGTGCGATTGCTGGACTCAATGTGCTCCGTATCATTAACGAGCCAACAGCTGCCGCTATTGCATACGGTCTGGACAAAAAGGGCGGTGAACGTAACGTGTTGATCTTTGATCTTGGTGGTGGTACCTTTGATGTGTCGCTACTGAGCATTGAGGAGGGTATTTTCGAGGTGAAAGCCACTGCTGGTGACACGCACTTGGGCGGTGAGGATTTCGACAACCGCCTCGTGGACCACTTTACGCAGGAGTTTAAGCGTAAGCACCGCAAAGACATGACGCAGAACCAGCGTGCGCTCCGTCGACTGCGCACAGCGTGCGAGCGCGCTAAGCGGACGCTGTCGTCGTCGGCGCAGGCGTACATTGAGATCGACTCACTATTTGATGGTATCGACTTCAACTCTACCATTACGCGCGCGCGTTTCGAAGACATGTGTGGTGACTACTTCCGCAAGACGATGGAGCCCGTGGAAAAAGTGTTGCGCGATGCCAAGTTGTCCAAGAGTCAGGTGCATGAAGTGGTGCTTGTTGGTGGCTCCACGCGTATTCCCAAGGTTCAGCAGCTGCTGTCAGACTTTTTCAACGGCAAAGAGCCCAACAAGTCGATTAACCCTGATGAGGCTGTTGCATACGGTGCTACCGTCCAGGCAGCTATTCTGAGCGGTAATGACTCGTCGGAGAAGCTGCAGGATTTGCTGCTGCTAGACGTGACACCGTTGTCGCTGGGTCTGGAGACGGCCGGTGGTGTTATGACGACGCTGATCGCACGTAATACGACGGTACCGACCAAGAAGTCGCAGACGTTTTCAACGTATGCGGACAACCAGCCGGGTGTGCTCATCCAGGTGTTCGAGGGCGAGCGCTCCATGACGCGTGACAACAACCTGCTGGGTAAGTTCAATCTAGACGGCATTCCACCCATGCCTCGCGGCGTGCCACAAATTGATGTGACGTTCGACATTGATGCGAACGGCATTTTGAACGTGTCAGCAGTGGAGAAGTCGACGGGCAAGGAGAACAAGATCACGATTACGAATGATAAGGGCCGTCTGTCGCAAGCTGACATTGACCGCATGGTGTCAGAAGCTGAGAAGTACAAGTCCGAAGATGAGGCGAATAAGGTGCGCATTGAGGCTAAGAATGCGCTCGAGAATTACGCGTATAACCTTCGCAACACGCTTAACGACGAGAAGCTGAAGGACCAGATCTCGGAGGATGACAAGAAGGCGATTGAGGACAAGGTGACTGAGACCATTAATTGGCTGGACGCGAATCAGTCGTCGGAGAAAGAGGAGTACGAGGGAAAGCAGAAAGAGTTGGAGGGTGTGGCCAATCCAATTTTGCAGAAGATGTATGCAGCCGCTGGCGGTGCTCCGGGTGGAATGCCCGGTGGTATGCCCGGTGG
>CAKKTJ010000261.1:0-15262 GCA_920618645.1 Peronospora belbahrii | reverse complement strand
GTTTGTGAAATTGTGAAATTTGCTTGGCAAGTGATCGGTCGGTTATGTGCGTTGATCACGTGGTGCTGTGGTATATATGATTGACACAAGTGCGTAAAAATATATGTAGTAGGTTGATTATATGACAATTGTGGATTGCAGGCATTATATAGGTTTCATATTGTAAGAACTTGAAATCCTGGTAACAGCCTGTCATTAACACTATATGATAGCGAAAACCATTCCTCAATAATACGACAATGGATTGCCGTCATAGCATCTTTAGCACTTGAATACCGTCATGTATTAAGCATAAACTTGATGCCAGATACTTGTTCGTCTGCGTAATATACAGTCCTCAATAGACAGCGTATACTTTCTCGTTGCGTGCCACAGTAAATCTGTGCATCAGCACAAGGTTCTTGGCGTCTTTATACTGTTTTTAGCAGATTTTATATATGAATCCTCTGGCTTGTTCGGGAAGACGTTTAGATTGTTTCTATGATCCAATCTAATCACCCACCTGATCCGGTGCCACTTCAGGTCTCGTCACCTCGATTCTTTGATTTTCTCCTGCCTAAATCACCCGTGTTCAGGTTATAGCGCGATGCCTGCCGAGATAGAGCGCAGTTCGGTTTATATATGCAAGTGTGTTGATTACTATGGCATGATAATATATGCTCAACTTTTGAGCAAAGCTACCACAGAGACGATATCTGAGGAAAAGTCATGGAGTACACGTCACGCGCTTTGACTACTGTAGTTTTCATATTAGCGTCTCCATGAAGCCAGAAATTTGAAGATCCTGACGTGGACACAACACCGAGGGACGACGATCCCGACACCTTTGAAGAACGAGTCGGTTCCATTCACCCGCGGGTATTGGTCCCAAACTGAAATCAATCATGTCGACGATTGGTGAGAAAATTGAATTCGGATGGCTTTGGCTTCGAATGGGGGTGGTTAAAGCACGACCGCCTCGTTTCGTCGTCTGGGGCTGGACAAGATTCCCGTAAATAAACTATTTGAAGACGCTGATTTTTGAAATGGCTCGCTATCTGCAGTATAAGACCCACTGGAATCTACAGGACGTTGTCCAAACATTTTAATGACGAGAGTACTCTTCTGGCGCACCTTATCATGCGATTGAGCACTCGAATAAGAAAGAACTCTTCACAAAGGTACGAACGGCACAATTTAGCCGCTGGGAGGTTATTCACTACACGCCCGACAAGATCAAGGGCGCTAACACTAATTCAATTCGGGTACAATACCAGAAATTCCTAGACCAATCTGCACATTCGAAGAAAAAAGTAGTGCTCACAACAACTTAACGAGTCCGAAAGATGTTAACGCGGTAGCTATTGGTGCTTTTTAGTTGCATGCTATAAATGAACTTGCTTTTTTGTCTATAATGTAACGATTCTATGCGTCATTTCTTTTGGTTGATCTACCATTAGTGCAATGGAAAGGGAGAGAGCAGAGTCAAAAGATTGAAGAGGTGGATCGAGTTGGTAGTTCGCAATTGATCAGTCGCGTTGATCTCCTCGTGACGTCTGTCTGACAGAAGTGGGTATATCAAATTCAAGTCGTTATAAACATTTTTTGTTAAATGAAACGTTATATTATTAAAAAATGCCTCGTTGTTAAAAAACATGATGACTAAACATACCAATGACAAATCGAGTTTTTTTTTATTTTAGAGGTTAATGGACACTTATAGCTATATAATGGTGTCTAATTTATTAATAAAGATTTATTTACCGTGTTTTCCTTTGTACTTTTGCTCTAATAGAAACAGATAAAAAATTTGCAAATGAACCCGACAAGAAATTAATTTATAAACATATCAAATTATTTTTGCAGAAGAAAACAGATAAAAATTACCTTTGTAAATTATTTATTTGTTATTTAAAAAGCACAAAAACATGTATTATAATAATATTTATAAAACTATATTTATGCTCACAGAAAAACAAAATATAGAAATGTCCTGATTTGTGGAACTCCGACGAAACAACACGTTGGAATGTCGCACAAGTAGACGAGAAGTCGGCCCTAAGAACTTGACAAAACAGAGTGCCAAGCTGCTTCTCGCCATTAAAATAAACATGCATACTATACCCAAGACGATAGTATACAAGATTTGCATGGATATTCTTCACAGCTATTTATCAATATTAACTCTTGACATCGAGAGATAGACCCCCTCCTTGTCTTATATACATACACATCAACATTTCGTCACGAGGTACGCGTTAAAGTTGCTCTTGCTGCTGCGGAACAAGGGGCCGTGAGAATTTCACACCAACATTCAAACTCGGCAACATGGGTCGGTTGCCATTGATGGAGGAGGTACTTCCACCAATCGAGGAGGAAAGTAACGAAATATGTAATGGCAATGCAGGCGCAACTGCTGCCGTTGCGGAGCCAACCGCAGCATGAGCTGAAAATGCTCGCTGCATACTTGCTGATGATGAGCACAGGGACTCGGTATCGTAGCCTGGATGTTCCAGGTAATGGTGATTAACCACTGGGCTTGACGACTTTGTAAGCGCTGGTGACGGCCAGTCCACGATAATATGCCAGACCGACTTTTCGTTGCGTGACTGAAAGCGTGCCATTAACTTGCGCGCATTTGCCACCGAGATGTCTGGTAGTTTGCGCAACGCAGTAGCCTCCACTAGGTTCATGAGCTCATTAAATGTCATCAGCACGCCCAACTCCGCGCGGGCCACCACCACGCGCATGATTCCAGCCTCATCGCTTTGGTGAAAATAACCACTGGTGTCCTTGGATGACTGTCCTCCCTGCGCACGCTTCTTCACGCGACGATGAAGAGCTGCAAAGTGCACGCCGTAAATCTTGGCAGCGGCGGCGTAGACTCATCCCCTGCTGCTCTACACTCGCGATTGCTTTTTCCCACGTCTCAGGCGACACTGTGTGGCTCAACTTGTAGCCTCGTTTCGCGCTAAACGTTGGCTCGCGAGTGCCGGGTGCGGCACAGCTATACACCTTGTTGTCCGAGCTTGCAGTGGAAGGAGCCGTAGTGACACTTGAGCTACTGCTAGCTCCCGTCGTCGTGCCATTCTCACTGTCACCGCTGCCACAGCTGCCACTGCTGGCACTGATGCCGAGTTCATTTCTGCCCCATGTTTGATCGCACTGGGTCCATGCGCTTTGTGCACGGTGGTTGTCTATAACGAGGGACCGGCGTTGCTTTTGCTGCTGACGAGTGTGCTCCATCTGCGAGTCACTTTCGTACGTTGATCGCATGTTGAACCGCATCAGCGTATCGGAATTGCGTGCTGTGTCGTAGCATCTCAAGGACTGTTCGTTCCCACCTCTCTCGTCGTCGTCACTACTGTCTCCGCTGACCGGACTAGTGGATGTTGCACGTGTGATGCTGCTGCTGCGACTACTCGTGCTGAGGCACCCAGGCAGTCCGACCGCGAAGATGCCGCCAGCGTGCGCGAAGCCGTGCACGCGCTTGAACTCGTGGATCCAACACATGGGCGGAAAGTCGAGTGACAAGCTGGTGGTGCTTCTACGGTTGGCAACTGCACGCACAACGGAGCGCACGTCGTTTGAGGTGATACACTTCTGGTCATGCCAAAACTGGTCACGCAGAACATCAAGCGCCTCCTGCTCGTCCGTCTTGGTCAGATAGTGGCGCACTTCAGTACATGACGTCTCAATCGAGCTATTAAAGTGACGTTGTCGTTTTGTGTCCATCGTTAGCAAGTATAAGGACATACGGTCGGTCCGTGTGGGATGGTCGGTCCGTGTGGGACGTCTCTGTGGGACGTCCGGTCGGATGCATGTAGATTTGGAAAATGAGTCTTTTAAAATGAGAGGTCGGCTGGTTATTACAGTAACGTTTACGGCTTGGTTCGACGAGCTTCTTTTGCCCTTTTCTTTTGACCCAATTGTTTACTAGCTTTGACGAGAAAGTTGAAAAATATACTAACGAAAATGCAGTTATCATCTCAGATTTGGCAGGAAATTACATTTGGAAGTAGCTCGTCGAACCAAGCCATAAACGTTACTGTAATAACCAGCCGACCTTTCATTTTAAAAGACTCATTTTCCAAATCTACATGCATCCGACCGGACGTCCCACACGGACCGACCGTATGTCCTTATCCTTGCTAACGATGGACACAAAACGACAACGTCCCGATTGAGACGTCATGTACTGAAGTGCGCCACTATCTGACCAAGACGGACGAGCAGGAGGCGCTTGATGTTCTGCGTGACCAGTTTTGGCATGACCAGAAGTGTATCACCTCAAACGACGTGCGCTCCGTTGTGCGTGCAGTTGCCAACCGTAGAAGCACCACCAGCTTGCCACTCGACTTTCCGCCCATGTGTTGGATCCACGAGTTCAAGCGTGTGCACGGCTTCGCGCACGCTGGCGGCATCTTCGCGGTCGGACTGCCTGGGTGCCTCAGCACGAGTAGTCGCAGCAGCAGCATCACACGTGCAACATCCACTAGTCCGGTCAGTGGAGACAGTAGTGACGACGACGAGAGAGGTGGGAACGAACAGTCCTTGAGATGCTACGACACAGCACGCAATTCCGATACGCTGATGCGGTTCAACATGCGATCAACGTACGAAAGTGAATCGCAGATGGAGCACACTCGTCAGCAGCAAAAGCAACGCCGGTCCCTCGTTATAGACAACCACCGTGCACAAAGCGCATGGACCCAGTGCGATCAAACATGGGGCAGAAATGAACTCGGCATCAGTGCCAGCAGTGGCAGCTGTGGCAGCGGTGACAGTGAGAATGGCACGACGACGGGAGCTAGCAGTAGCTCAAGTGTCACTACGGCTCCTTCCACTGCAAGCTCGGACAACAAGATGTATAGCTATGCCGCACCCGGCACTCGCGAGCCAACGTTTAGCGCGAAACGAGGCTACAAGTTGAGCCACACAGTGTCGCCTGAGACGTGGGAAAAAGCAATCGCGAGTGTAGAGCAGCAGGGGATGAGTCTACGCGCCGCTGCCAAGATTTACGGCGTGCACTTTGCAGCTCTTCATCGTCGCGTGAAGAAGCGTGCGCAGGGAGGACAGTCATCCAAGGACACCAGTGGTTATTTTCACCAAAGCGATGAGGCTGGAATCATGCGCGTGGTGGTGGCCCGCGCGGAGTTGGGCGTGCTGATGACATTTAATGAGCTCATGAACCTAGTGGAGGCTACTGCGTTGCGCAAACTACCAGACATCTCGGTGGCAAATGCGCGCAAGTTAATGGCACGCTTTCAGTCACGCAACGAAAAGTCGGTCTGGCATATTATCGTGGACTGGCCGTCACCAGCGCTTACAAAGTCGTCAAGCCCAGTGGTTAATCACCATTACCTGGAACATCCAGGCTACGATACCGAGTCCCTGTGCTCATCATCAGCAAGTATGCAGCGAGCATTTTCAGCTCATGCTGCGGTTGGCTCCGCAACGGCAGCAGTTGCGCCTGCATTGCCATTACATATTTCGTTACTTTCCTCCTCGATTGGTGGAAGTACCTCCTCCATCAATGGCAACCGACCCATGTTGCCGAGTTTGAATGTTGGTGTGAAATTCTCACGGCCCCTTGTTCCGCAGCAGCAAGAGCAACTTTAACGCGTACCTCGTGACGAAATGTTGATGTGTATGTATATAAGACAAGGAGGGGGTCTATCTCTCGATGTCAAGAGTTAATATTGATAAATAGCTGTGAACGAATGGCGCTGTGAAATCATGGACACTCATTTTGTAATTGCGATGGCTTTCACTTTAAACTACATGCCACGAGTCAAGCACATTGAACTAAAGCGCCTTATCAAGTACAGCACTTTATGTGCGCGACCATCTTGAGGCTACACGGGTGAAGCTCGTGTATATTGTGATGGATTGTCAGCTTGCCGACTGTCTGACCAAGGCTTTGCGCAAGTTAAGGTAAGTGATTCAAAATGACACCACGTCACACACTGGGTGTAGCACATATAGGCATCGTTCAGGAGAGTCGTTCTTGGTAGTTATCGAGTTTGACAATGGTTCTAAATCATAAAACTGTTTAGATTAAGCCACATCATTACTTTTAACTTTTCAGACTGTGCTACACATTTAAAAGTAATTATTATATCGGTAGACATGGGTCGTCTGTTCCTTCCTACAAATTGCGATGCTACCATTAAAGAAGTACAATTCACGATAATAAGTCGAGAAGATATTGTGAAAAGAAGAAGTGATATTGTTTTAACGTCCTACAAAGAATGTTTCTAACGCTTCTCATCATCCAACCAGTTTATTAACTGATCGTGGCTGCACCCATTTGCCGAGAGTGGTCGACCGAACTTCAACACACTCTCAACATCTTGCACTTCTTCCAATACTCGTTGCACGCTCGCCAACACTCCATGGCTACAGCAGATTGAATAGCTTTCATAGTTCTGCAACCCTTTGCGCCGGCAACACTTTTGTCAGTAAGTCGCCTTCATAAGGCGCGATTCCATAGACTTCGGTTTCACGATGTCCTTTCTTGCATAATCGCGCATAAACTTTAGGCGCACATCAAGGTTGGATACATTCTGTTTCCAGCTGTCTAATAGTAGCCTGGTTGTCCATGAGCATTGACATTGGGGACTCCACTTGAAACCCAATCTCACGCATCAACTCTCTCAGTACTAGCAAGTCTCGCCCAACGTGCAAGGCCGATGCAAACTTAGCCTCCATTGTCAAAAGCGGCACCCCTGTTTCCTTTTTGCACACCCATTGCACAATAGCTAAAACCCTGCCTGTAAAAGACATACTGTCCGGCATAGTCCGAGTCGCTCCAGCTCGCCAAATTGACCTTGTTTCCTTCATTTCTTGGAACAATTGTCTTGAGCTTAAGCTTCGTGGTATCTGGCGACTCTTTTTGTCAGCTTCCAGTCACTCATAGTAGGTAATTGAGTGCGCCGCGTTGCCATGAGCACTGCAAAGCTGATATCCGGACGTGAACATCTTTCAATCCAGATTAAGCTCCAGCGAATAAAAGTCGCGAAATATTGGTTCACCTCTTTGTCTCGGTACCGTTGTCAGCAGCATAGGGTACTTCCGGGCCCAAGGCATGTTATGTTTGTATCGACTGGTAGGGTGCTTTTACCGTTTCATCTTGAATACACCGCGCATTAAAAACGTTACCTTGCAAACCGCAGTGCAGTATCAGTACATGACCAAGCAATACTGCGCACTGTCTAGGCAGCTCTGCCGTGCGTTGTTCTTATCCCAGCCGGTCATTCGTATCGCTAACAGAGACGGCTGTGAGGACTTCTATGCAACTATACCATGGGTCTTTGTCAGACGTGTGCGAAGCATTCGATGATGAATGAACAGGTCCCAAAATCGCGACCGATCTTGGTGCGCTTGATTGGGCGGCGCATACTGCCGTGTCATCTGAAATGTCAGATCGGAATATGTTGGAAAAGCATCTTGCAGTGGTGCACCGCATGTGAATGCCCATTGTTTGGCAAAGCCAAACGTGGTATGGTTCGTTGTTGCTCTCAGATATACCATTAGCCGACTCAAGCTGTCGAAACCACAGCATAAGGTTATTGCCATTTTTGCCGTCGAACTTACCACTTCCTGCGCCATAGCCTCTATGCGACAACGCAGATGATGGCATTTGTGCCTTTACATACTTTATAAAAGCATTATTGCACTCGTCACGCATATGAATACGTTTTTTTGACCTCTTCTTCTCTTTGATCGGTGAGGTATTCCGTGCCCTTCGGGCCAAGAATAGGAAGCAGCTTTGCAACCCTCCTCGTTGTTTCTGCGATAGGCCACCAGTGTACCCAAAGTACAGTCACACCACAATTGTGTATGTAGATTACACACCTTTGTGTAACCCCATTACACCCTCCCCACCAATCCGTAGGACCCGGCGTAGCCACGATTTTCGGACTTAATGTGGAGTTCTGTCGATTTCCTTTCTTTTCCACTTTGATTTCTCGGTATTAAGTGCTCCGCTTGCGTCCATATCTCCTTCTGTGTTACGAACTTGCTCATTAAGCGTCTAGTGCATTTCACTCACGCTATTCAAGCACCCTAGTGTTACGAAATTACTCCTTGAGCATGCAGTGCATTGCACTTGCGCTACATATTAGTCGTACGACACTTGCTGATTAAGCGTTAGGTCCCTAGCACTTGCTTAAAAATCATCTCAGTGCTCTGAATACTTTCTCGTTGAGCACCTATGGTCTTTGCGCTTTAATTGACAAAGCGTTATGCGCTTGTGTGGTGAAGCGTTTCAAGAATTGGTAGGTCCGAGGATCGACGGGTCAAAGAGAAGGGGACCCGCCAAGGAGGAGCGACCGTTAGGTAAGGGACAGCAAGACGGAGCGCCAAAAAGGGACGGGAGACGACCGTTGGATGATGAGATTGTACGATTAGGCGTGCTGCATTCAGAGGAGTTAGCCGCGGTTAGTCCGATGGACCGCGGTTCCTCGAGGGGGAGCTGCGCACGGTGGCCAAAACCATCTACATACTCATGCTTGAGACTACAGAGGTAATAAATGCACCTTCATTCATACGATTATCCCATTATAATTATAGTATCCAACAGTCATTTACAATCATAAAAACAACCTGATTACTTTGTTTCCTGCTTTTTCTCGCTTCATTCCAACAAGTCTGTCTCAATCCAGTAAGTCGGTCATAATGCTGTCGAAACGCGCACGATGCAAGTCCAGTATGCATAAACTTTCCACCGAATCTGTGGAGAGCTGTTGTCAAGGGAAACGTTGCGTACCAGCATTTCAGCGTACCCGTAGTCAGCAGGCTCACCGCTTTGGCGTTTTGAGGACGAACATCTCCTATATCTGGATCACCTTAGCGTCCAGAATCTTTACAAACTCCTGATAGAGACGGCATAATCCGCCCTGACAGCTTGCAAACTCGGAAGTACGAGTCGATCTCATACTGATCTTTGCCTGCGTAGAAGGTGGAGATGCAGCGGCACCGTGCCTAATTGATAGATGTAGATGTGGTACATCTCTAGACGTCCAAATCGTGGCCAAAGTTTTATTATATTGCACGAGGTGCACCGCTTTTACCAGGTTTGCTTGAAGCTCCTGGATATTTTGTTGTGCTCGCGATGGTCAATGTACCAGTGCACTTATTTGGCAAAAACAATTTCGGCATGGGCCAGACCTACTCAATAAATTTGGGCACATGGATTATGGCCAAGTGTCGAAGATACTGCGTATGTGCATCACCGTCCGTCTAGGAGGAACACAGGGAGGCTAACGGGGTGATACATCCCACCGTTGACGAATAATCCTGAGTATCGACGTCTCAAGATGCCAGTACCATCTAAATCATCGCTCCTCGCGCCCTTACGAGAGAGAAGCGGTGGTGCTTGGCGCAAAGAAGTATTAACCTCGAGGAAGAGGAGACAGAATGCGATTACCGTCCCTCTTTCGGTGAGCATGGTGGTTGTGGGTAATATGTCTTGACGGAGACTTGGGCGCCGCTGGCCCTAGAGTCAATGTCAATGTCATCATTTCCAAAGATGTCACGATACATCGCTTCATCCATGATGAAGCAGCGCAACTGCTTTATAAGCAGGGATGCAAGTGTGGTGGAGTGGGTTCTCAAAACTGCGTAATGAGACCCCAAGCCACTCACTGTCCCGGACTGCCGACTATTGGAAGGGGTACCCCGATGCTGCGTTTTGATAGACCTTCTCTCACTTTGTGTACCCGTCGGCTGGAGGGTTGCACTCTTCGGAGGACTTGGTTGAGATGTGATGTCGGTCTTGAGAGAGGTCGACCTTGGGGTGCCTCGAGTGGGTATACTTCACTCGGCAGGCGGGAGGTAGCCACTCGGTCGACTAGGTCGAGGGTGGACTTATAACCAAATTTTTCAGGGGATATTCTCAACCCTGGCCTTTTCCTTCCTTGATATCTCAGGGGTGTTAACCGCCTGGCCTTTACTTGCTCCCAATCCACTAGGGTAGGGATACCGCTTCCGATAGCGGGTTGAGTTGGGGGTGCTACTCAGACGAACCCACAGGCCAAATATATCCTGGGTCTCTATTCGCACTTGGTTCTTACCACACACTGTCTTCGACGGGGGACCAAAATGTATCCCTTCCCGAAACAGGTGGGTAGAATTAGTAATGACCTTGAAAGCACGCCTCCATCGTGCTTTCAAGGTACGTAGTATTTGATATGGTCCTATCTTTTAACTTCTTTACGCTATCGTTACCCCCCGAGGCCTGATTCTTGATTCTGCTTGCCGAGGGGCCGAGTGACCGAGGGGCCGAGGGTCGAGGGTCCACTGACCGAGGGACCAGGGTCTACAACGAGGGATCAGGGCCAACCTCGAAAAGACCCTGATCCCTCGGTCACCGTCTCGTGACCAGATGTATTGTCGGTAATCACCGTCAGATAGCACCACTCCAGTAATATAATACCCATATGATATTTAGCTGCTAGAAAAAGTCTTAGTCATTGTCATATACTGCCGTGCGTTTTTATCTCAGCCGGTCATTCGTATCGCTAGCAGCGACGGCTGAGTGGACTTCTATGCAACTATAGCATAGGTCTTTGTCAGATGTGTGCAAAGCATTCGGTGATGAATGATCAGGTCCCAAGCTGAGAACTGAACGGCAACAATTAGTGTGTAGTTCTTAGCTAGATTAGTATCTGATAAATTTAGAACTGAGTGGAATCAATAATGTATCGCCTATCATATTGCTTACTGCACCTTGAGGTCTCCAAAGAGTCACTATTTTGCTTTGCAGGTCTCGACCTTTCAGCAAGTTTAGCGCCTATTAGAACCCCTCATGAGGTATCTGTAAACCATAAAAAAGCTTTTTCAGCTTTCCTAAGCGTGGGGCAAGCGCATTGGTAAAATACCAGCTTGCTTTGTCAGTCGCAACTTCTCATCTTAAACCGCTTTTTTCACCTCATTATTGATGGAATCTCAATGAGCTTATATCTATCAGCAATATGCTTTGCTTTGCTATTCCTGCGTTGTCTTCACCTTGTAAATTTGTCGACGCGCATCTCTTTGGAGGCTCCGACGCGCATCTTCATCTCTTTCGGAGCCTCGAAAAGATGTAGCCGAGCTACCAGATACTACATGCACGAAGTGCAGAGAAATACAAGCTTTACGATCTCTACGCCTTGGGGTTCTTAACCGTTTTCAAGGCTAGTTTTACAAGCTTATGCATTCTTGGCTGTACAAAACCAACGTCTCTACGAGATCAGTATCACAGATACTTATTCCTTCCCAAGGAATATGATCACCTAGCAACAATTGCTTAACAGAGCAGGTTCCACGCTGATGATCAAATTTTTATCTTCTAGCACTAGTACAGAAAACGAAAAAAAACTATTCTATACTGAGCTAGTCACTATTTTTAGCTGACTCTGGAGCCATCCTTCTATACATACGTATATATCCAATGTACTTAGCCCATTACTACGGCCACGTGGCTCCCTGCCGAGATATGAACCCGTTGTACCTTAGCTACAGCTCACACCGAAGGGGTTGTGAGCATATTGTACCCAAAATACAGCCACATCATTTTAGTGTGGCACATATACAACTTGTGTAATCCCGTTACACGGTAAAGGTCAATTTACCCAAAGTACAGAAACACCAAAATGGTGTAGCAGTTGTGTATATATAATACATACCTTCCTGTAACCCCATCATACAGACATGAGTTGTGCGTCGTACCTCTATTAAAGCTGACGGTATGCCTTCGAAAACTACGCCATGGATCGACTGTATTGGAAGTGACACGCGAGCTTTTGCTAGCGAGATGCTGCAACTGTTATAGGAAGGATCCCGCAGAAGTTGTGCCAAGGATACAAGTATCGCCATGATGCTATTGGTCGCGTTATGCGGACAGTCATATAGAATGTGTGGAGCGCGCATATCAGTCAAAAAGAATTCTTGTACAATAAGGACTGATTGGTCACATGCTGCTGTCCCTTTGAGATATTTTGCGCAACAAAATGCATGTCCAGGGGCATCTATTTGTACGAAACGAAGATGCGAATAAAATACGAAGGTGAGGTTATTAGTACATATACACAGTGCGGATCTCGATTGTTGCATGCAAGTAAATGAGAGCACCTCGCATTAACGCATTGGTCATATTATGTTGACTATGACTAGCAGCTTTACCCCTTCCTAATAAACAAATACTTTAACTGCAGCACTTCGTGGCTGGCATTTACTTGATACATTGCACCCATTTCGTTGTCACAAACGCGTTACTGCCTTAACGGTTTGGCTTCACTATGTTTTCTGACCTAATTTCTTGCTCCTGTTAGAACGCCATCTTGTGCTTTTCAAAAATTTAGTCATAAAACGTTTTGACGTTAACGAAGTAATGATGGTGGCGCGTTTGGTAAATAACGACAAAAGTCAGTAATTGCCGCTGATAGAAAAGCTAATGTAATCAGATAAAGAGCTAATACGTTATGACATAGAAGCCCCATTAGAACGTAATACAAGGGCATTGATGAATAAGCCTCGTAACTCGCGGTGCATCTATATAACGCTAACTTAGGTACCCGCTCGGTACAAAAAGGTTTAAAGCTTGCATCAATTTTTTGCGATAGATTGAAGCTGCCTTGGTTGAGAATGATCACTTGGATGGGTAGTCAATCTCACAACACTAGGGAACTTCAATCTCATGACGCCAGAGAACTTCAATCTCATGACGCCAGAGAACTTCAATCTCATAACGCCAGAGAACTTCAATCTCACAATACCAGAGAACACCAATCTCATTCATCATTGCGTCACGAAAGCAGCAGTCCTTCATGCGGTGCATTAACTTCCTTTGGATTGCTTTAACCTTCAGTAGAGGTCAGGCCCAAGGACACTTTTACCATCTATCATGGATACCAGTCGAGGCATGTACGACAAAATGGCCAAACCAACCCCATTACATATTTTTTGAGTCAAGAAATGACTACAGTACACCACTGCCATATCCGGCATTTGGCTATGATGCGCAGATATCTCGAAACTCTTACTACTCAACTGAATATTGAGGTGCAGGAGTTACAAGCTAGACGACATTACGCCCTTGAGCAGCTTGAAGGACTGTCGAATCAAAGTAGATGCAATTGTGAGCGTGAAGAAATTTTGCTGCCTCCAACGCAACCAACAGCGGAGCCAAAAAGCTGAGAGTCAATTTCTTCGAAACGCGTCGTGGCAGCTGAAACCGACGGAATCAAAGGGTTCAGAGACCAAAGTAAGAGGTGACAAGGAAGCGTCGATTCATCATCACACATCGTTTCTCTCCAGCACTTTTTTCGTGCTTGTCGTGTTCTTTATGGCAATTCCGGTTGCATGTGTGATTGGTTTCGTGCTTTTTTGTAAGCGACGACGACGGCCGCAACACACTCACGCCTAAAATCCACTGTCAAAGCTCATGCTGTTTCGTAGGCTTTGAATGCACTAATATAGTTTCAATACACGCTATTGGTGGTATTTCTAGTCGCTACGATCGCATTATCTCATGGCTGCTACAAGTCCCTCGTCGAGTACGGCGCTCACTCCATCGCTGTCTAATGCTTCCTGCAATCATTTGTTTGTAGAGGCACGCACGGTATGTCGTAATATCTTCATAGTGTTCTGCAAACGTCTTTATATACGATATAATCTATTTGCTGAGGTGTAGCGTCTTATTTGTGGCTCTTTTTAATGGGTAGGAAACCTTGTATATGACTGATATCAACGAATTCTTCATCTGCAAACTATGCAAAGGCTATTATCGAGACCCGTATACTGCAAAAGAGTGTCTGCACACCTGTATGTTATGAGAATTACTGAAAACTCAAGTTAGTTAGAAAATAGCAGATTAAGATGCGGTTTTGCATTGGTATAGTCTGTCATGGCTGTATACGAGGGTTCTATTTGCACACACCATCGTGTACTTGTCCAACGTGTGACGTGGATCTGGGTGCCAAACCATGGACCCAATTCATGTACGTAATATGTAAAAATGTGGTTGTTGAGTTGATTTACATTCAGTCCTACTATTGATCATGCGTTTCGATAATGTAGTCCTGATCCAGCAATGAAAGAGCTCTCTGAAAAGTATTTGCCAGATTACCGTGCAGCTGAAGAAAGGGAAGGTACTG
Source organism: Peronospora belbahrii (assembly GCA_920618645.1). Taxonomy (NCBI): domain Eukaryota; phylum Oomycota; class Peronosporomycetes; order Peronosporales; family Peronosporaceae; genus Peronospora; species Peronospora belbahrii. The sequence continues at coordinate 1,142 of CAKKTJ010000261.1, read as the reverse complement.
TTACGATTAAGTCCTATTTTCGTCAGCTTTTGGGTTTGCCAAGCGTCTAAGACTTGCTTGTTTGCCTACAGAGCGATTGTTCTACGCAAAGTTTGGTATCAAGCGCAAACAACCTGATACTCCATGTAAGAATCGCCAGAGTGCTTCAAAGCTCGGTCGTGCGCTTGGCCCGTCATCTCCGGGACATATGATTCAGTTTGAGCTGCATCCACAGCGCAGGTGAGGTTTTGAATCGACAAGGGAATACGTGCTAGCGCTGGGGTCTCAAGCTTTGTTGTTGTATGGAATTTGTGCAGTCCGGATGTCCCTCTATTTCTCCTCCTCGGCGAACTCAAGGCTCCGTGTATGAACACGCAGTCATTTTTCAAGGTAAGGAAGGCTGAGCTGACTCGGGGCTACTGTATGAAATTTTGAACGGATTGTTTTCATTGTTGTCTAGGGTCATGTATCTGCGCAAGTACCTGGCTAAGAAGCTGAATATCTTGAAGCCTGAGGAGATCGAGATTTTATGCAACGGTACAGTTGTAGGTCCAGAGTATTCGCTCGAGTTTATTCGGCGCACTCGCTGGAAAGACGACTCCAAGATGATTCTCGAGTATCGACGCCAGATAGTTGCCTCATAGATTTTAGTTACAGAGGTTGATGTCTAGAGAGTGAAATCTACTCAATACATCTTCGTGGCGTTTTCTTTTCATTTTGAGCTGCTCTTATTTTGTCTCTCACACGTACAGTCAATAGACTGAAGTTAAGCGCCTTATATGTGATGTTTGGGCAGCATGCGAACTGCTGGCTGGACCAGCACATTGAGGCATCTTGCAAGTATTGAAAGTACGTTCAAAGCAAGTTGTAAGTAAGGACAGTAAACTTCAAATAATAAACACGCTATAAAAGTCGTTTTCTTTCTTGACTTTTTAACTTCATCCAGGATGATGTCTAAGTTTACGTCGAGCAACCATTTTCCCTCCAACCGGTTCTCTATCAACTACTTAACTACTTTCAAACTAGAAGATATAACCTAAATGCTTTATGCTGATGCAAGCCACGCTAGACGAGGATTTCAATTGCTTAATCAACCTCCTCAATCTTAGGACCCCGGTCGGAGCTCCAGAAGGAGGTAGCTCTTCTACCAGGCATGCCGCCGG
>CAKKTJ010000260.1:0-10096 GCA_920618645.1 Peronospora belbahrii | reverse complement strand
TATACTTAGTGCTAGCCACTATTTACTGGCTCTATAGCCTGTTACTATTATGCAAACATGCATAGTCACTATACATAACGAAGTATAGTGACCACGTGGCTCTCTGCACGATGCGACCCTTCGTACCTTAGATACGGTCACATCAACCTACTAATGTACCCAAGGTACAGCCACACCACAATCCTGTGGCAGGTGTGTATGTACAATGCACACCTTGGTGTAACCCCTTTATACCATCCCCCACTAATCCGTCGGACCCAGCGTACTCCGTAATTTTTTAAACTTATGTGGAGTTCTGTCGATTTCATTTTCTTATCATTTTGCTTGCCTCGCAATAAGTGCTTGCACTTGCGTCTAAAGCTTCTGTGTTTTAACACTTGCTCTTTGAGCACCCGTGCCTTGCACACACGCTTTAAAAGCATCCTTGTGTTACGACACTCGCTCTTTGAGCATATGGTGCATCGCACTCACGCTAAAGCATTAAGTGTTACGACACTTGCTTATAGCGTTAAGTGCCAAGCACTTGGTAATAATACCCTTTGGGTGTTTACGGACACTTGCTTCCACAGCACAAGGTACATATCACTTGCTTTTAAAGCATTTCAGTGTTCACAACACTTGCTTTTAAGCATTACAGTGTTCACAACACTTGCTTTAAGCATTACAGTGCTCACGAACACTTGCTTTTATAAAGCACTTGTCTCAATAGCGCTTGCTCCATCATGGATGAAGCAATGCGTCACGACATTTTTGGGGGACGATGACAGTGACGTTGCCTCTGCAAGCGGCGGAGCCGAATCACCTTCGGGTCAAAGTAACCCAAGATTATTACGCTCACCGAGCGAGGGACGTCGATTCCATTCTGTGTCTTCCCCTCCAAGGAAGACAACCCCTTTGCGCCAAGCGCCTCCTCTTCCCTCGCGAGAGGGTACAGACAAAGAGGTACTAACCCTCTTGGCGCTGCACAGCGTCGTCAACTTAATGACAAGGCCCGAGCGGCCGCTTTGGCACGGCCCAAACAAACATTTTCACGACGTGATTATGGGTTCGTGCCCCAAGGCCCCAATGAGAAAGCTCGACGAGCTGCATCGCAATCTTTGCGAGCCTATATCATTGAGTCCCATGCCCGTACGGCCTGCGAGAATGCAGATAGTGTTGCTCTTCGTGATCGGCTCCTTACTCTCCAGGAGTTTACGATGAAATCGTATCAGGAGCGACTGTCACGACAGTCATGTGGAGTGCCTGATGCATCCGAACGACATACCAGTGGTGCTCGCACCAGGTGATACATCTGCGCAAGATGATCACAAGTTTACCCGTTGGGTAGAACGAGTATATAAGCTCTCAAGCTTGGCAAGCTTGCGTTTAAGCGCTAAAGCGCAAGACGTTTGGTTAGAACGTCGTCTACGTATTATTTTGCTATGCTCAAAGAGAAACGTCAATTACCTTCCACATACAGGTCAAAGACTTGTGGGGGACAAGCTTCTGAATCTGTTGCCCGTACCTCTCACTCGAGTGATGTACCGACATTGGCTTCTTCTGAAGGTCAGAGGCGAAGCCAGCTTACTGGCCCTACTTCCACAGCACCTAGTGCTAGGAAGCGTCGACGACAGCTGTCGTCGCTTCTGACCGTCCTGGTCAAAAGCGTCAACGGCGTCAGGGCAATCCTGCCGGAGGGGTACCTCATACTCCCGCGAGTCATACTACTGGGGGTAAACCCTTCACTTCACCAAGTATTGGGTATGACCCAGGTGACGACGCCGAGCCAAGAGGAGTTCCACGTGGAGCTGTTGATGACCCTGGTCATCAAATAACGTCGGAGGAGGTCGGTGGCCCATTGACCTCTCATCTCTCTGAGATCGAGCGTCGCCTAACAATCCTGGAGCGTGATGCTCTTGGACAGGTGACGCATCATCTATCATCGATCGATGAGCGTGTTGATCGACACCGTCGATCCTTTGAGTGCTATTGCTCTGAGACCTTTGATCGCTTAGCGGTGATTGAGCATTCTCAAACCAAGCTTCATTGTCAACTTGACCTCCTGGTACGCCTTCAGCGTCCATATGCACCTCCGATGCCGTACTATCCGCCTCCTTCGGCCGAGGGTTTGGGGACAACCCCTCGAAGTCCACCCGAGGCCGGGTTGAGGTACGGCTTCAGTAAGCCACATAGAACACAGAGTGTGTTCGCGTCTTTTTCGGGGTGATCAAGCCTAGAGGCTAAGCCTTTCTTGCTTATGACCTTAAAAGGTCCAATAAAGCGTGGACGTAGTTTGGTTTTGTATACCGCAGAAACGGCACGAGTAGGTAAATTTCTAGTATTTAATATAACTAAATATCCCACTTTGAACTCGTGTTCGTTTTCCTGCTTTTGGCATCTGCTTATTCCTTCTGAACATCCTGGCTTTCAGCCATAGCGTCTTTGACGCGACGTAATACGCCAAAAGAGTTGAAAGAAACGCTTTCACCTTCTTGCGTATCGCAACAGGGCTGATGTCAGCCAAGTCTTCGGCTATCTCTCCCCCACTAAGCCCTGATGTGGCAGGGGGTAGCGGCGTTAAAGGAACGCGAGGATTAACCAAACCATTCACATAGAATGGGGTGAAGCCTGTTGAGGCATGCACCGTGTTATTTAACGCTAAATCAATGAATGGGAGAATCGTGCGCCATTTCTTTGGTGTTTCAGCACAAACACTGCGAAGCATATCGCCAATAACGCGATTTACGCGTTCTCTACCATCGGTCTGCGGATGATCCGCCGTGGACATGTCCAGTCGAGTGTTCAGCACTTTAAAGACTGACGTCCAAATCTTACCCGTAAAACGGGGGTCTCTATCCGAGAAGATTGCCACAGGCACTCCGTGTTGTCAAAACACACGATCCATGAACAGCTTAGCTGTTCCTTCTCCATCAATGGACTCCGGCACTGCCGCTAAGTGAGCCATATTGCTCAGTCGGTCAACAAAGACCACAATCTGCCGCATCGCGCGGTAGGCCAAACACAAAGTTCATACTAATGGACTACCGCAAACCCGAGGGTACAGGAAAACTCGCCAAAGGCGCAGCCATACTAGGCGAGGGTTTCACCCGTTGACACGTTTCACACGTGCGTACATATGTACCAACCCATTTGTACAACTTGGGCCACCAATAGTGGGTGCTCACCGAGCTGTAGGTCTTTTCACGACCTAATGATCACCTAGAGGTGTATCATGAGCCTCATAAAGTATCTGATACTTGAGGTCCTCATCATGAGGCACCACACCACGAGGCTGGTCATCCGACCGACCCTGTACTATAGTACAACAGACCATCGGTCAGTGCATAACGATGTAATCTTGCACGATTACGTGGTGACAACTACACCTTAGAGCTGTCAAACTCTGCGCTACCCAGCGCCTGCAGATTGGCAACACCTGCCTCATCACGTGCATACGCCACACGGATACGATCCGTTACTGACGAACTCAAAACAGTGAGATGAGCAAGCTCATAGTCAGGTCTACGCGATAACGCTTCAGCCAAAACATTCTGTTTGCCCGGCTTATACTTCACTTCGGAATTATACTCGGCGAAAAAGGAGAGCCAACGAGCCATTCTCTGCGTGAGGCAACTGTGTCGCATTGCGTAACGACGGATGATCGGTATAGATCACAAACGGCTTTGAGCCCAACAGGTGTACCCTGAACTTAACAAGGGCATACTTCATCGCAAGTATCTCCTTTTCATGAACTGGATAGTGCTTCTCTGCAGCTTTCAGCTAGCGAGACTCAAACGCGATGACGCGTTCTCGTTACCCTCAGAGTCAGCTTGCAAAAATTCACTGCCAATGACAAAGTCTGAAGCGTCACACACGACGCTAAGGGACGTAGCCCCAAAGAGATCCGAACTCTGAAAAACGGAACGAGAATGAAAGCCAGGCTTGCTAGTCGTCGAAGGGGCGATTAGGGACTTTGGTAAGCCATGGATCATTTTGATCAATTCGGGGGCATCGAGCAATAGATGCTCGCCGTGCCACCGTGGAAGGTAGTCAGCAGTATGCTGAAGCGCTTAGAGCGCGTGAAAGTGATAAAGTCACAGTTTGCTTAGCGACGGGTACGTGTGTTACGGTACCTCAAAGTCCCGATGGACTTTAATGTAAAGTTCTTGGACTTTAACAGCATGGAACGCTGTTTGGTCTTAGACCTGGATGCGAGGTATGACCTCATCTTAGGCATGGCATGGCTAGAACGTCATGAGCCATGGATTGATTGGAGGTCGAAGACCTTAGACACAACGCGCAATGCTCCTGGTGGGGCTCTGGAGAGTCATGAACCCACCTCTGCTAGGAAGCAAAAGTGCTTTTGGCGGGGATATTGGACCGAGTCGGTCAATATGTTAGATGTTGGGTTATCAAACTTTGTAGACACTGTAAGTGTCGAGGACAATACTCCTGGGCGAGGCCCAATGACTGTCGATAGTGTAGTTGAGAACCCACTGGATGGCACATATTACATGTGTCATGAAAATGATGTTACATCATTAAACACCGTGAGTGTTGGTGGTGGCTGAAAGCCAAGATGTCAGGACACGAGTCCAAGCAACATGGGTGACGAGGTATTGACCCTGGAGGGTCGATTGAAGTCATCAATGTATGTTATATTTGAGAATAACGAGGTGCAAGCACCTAGCGACGAGGTACTGGACCAAGTGGGTCGGGTGAAGTCAAAAATGACGATTGTCTTTGAGGACAACGCTGTGCAAGCATCTAGTGACGAGGTACTGACCCAGGAGGGTGGGTTGCAGTCAGTAAACGAAGTGGTCTTTGACCTTGAGATGTGTACAAATGTGGACGCTGATGCGTCGGATGCTGAGAGCATCATGAGTAGCGATGATAATATCATGAGTGACGGCGATAGCGAACAGCTATATGCAATCGTCAACGGTTTGACTGGGGATGCTGAGAGCTGGTGGCTCTTTCAGCTATACCCGCAGTTAGTGCTCTGTTAGAGCTGGACGAGTTTTTATTTGCCGAGTTTGTCAGTGCCTTACAGGCAGGTGATATTGCTGAAGTGGTTCGTTATACGACGTGAGGAGGAGTTGAACTCCTCATCGCTTTTGGATAAAGCAGTTCTTGAAGATACCAAAAAGGCGCTGAATGCGCGCAGTGGATCGCAGATCCTGAAGGACCCTTTGGATCCTTATCTTCCTTTGTTGAAAGAATATGGAGATGTTGTCTTTAGAGAACCTCCTACGAGGTTACCTCCAAATAGAGGTGTATGCCTTGTAATTGACTTGGTTTCAGGAGCCAAATACTGCGTGACGCGACAGTGGCCGCTGCCACGAGAACAAGGTGACGTCATTGACGAGCTCTTTCGTACATAGCACACATTTGTTTGAAAATTAACTTTAGAAAACGGACCTTTGTATTGACTCTGGAATGGTGCGTGAGAGTAAGTCTTCTCCCTCTACGCAAAGTTTTGTGTGAGAAAGCCTAATGGGAAGTGGCGAATAGTGCATGATTACAATAAGCTGAATGCAGCCACTATCCCGGCTCAAACACCGATTCCTCGCAAGGATGCTCTTCAGAACAATATGGTGGAATGTACGATGTAAAGTGCCCTCGACTTAGTCGATGGATATTACCAACTGCTCATGCGAGCTAGTGATATCCCGCTGACAGCGGTCAGCACTTCAAGCGGTATGCTTTGGTAGTGGTTAGTGATGCTCGAAGGGCTATCTGACGCACCTGCAACGTTCAATCGTCTAGTGACGCAGTTGTTTCGGCCCCATAGGGCGTATGCACAGACATACTTTGACGATATATTCGTCCATAGTCAGGCTGAAAAATGGCAAGATCTGGTGTGGAGAATCACATCGAGCGCCTGCAAGCTGTACTCGGTTGCATGAGGATGCATAAGTTATATGCCAATATTGACAAATGCATCTTCGGTGCGGAAGAGATTCCTTTTTTTGAGATACTTTATTGGGAAGCGAGGAATCCGGGCAGACCCTGTTAACGTCAAAGCCATAGTGAATTGGCCGGTTCCGAGGAACCAGAACGACCTCCGCAAGTGGTTGGGTTTGGCAAATTGCTTGCACAAGTATAGCCACAAATATGCGGAATTGGCTAGGCTATTGTCGAATCTCCTAAAAAAGGATGTCGAATGGTGTTGGAACACCAACCGCCACGAGGCTTTTGAAGACATTTAGGAAAGCCTCCATCAGACGCCAAATCTGTCTCTGCCTGATCCTGAGCGTCCTTTAGCGTCGTGTGTGACGCTTCAGACTTTGTCATTGGCAGTGAATTTTTGCAAGCTGACTCTGAGGGTAACGAGAACGCGTCATCGCGTTTGAGTCTCGCTAGCTGAAAGCTGCAGAGAAGAACTATCCAGTTCATGAAAAGGAGATACTTGCGATGAAGTATGCCCTTGTTAAGTTCAGGGTACACCTGTTGGGCTCAAAGCCGTTTGTGATCTATACCGATCATCCGTCGTTACGCAATGCGACACAGTTGCCTCATCTTCGCAGAGAATGGCTCGTTGGCTCTCCTTTTTCGCCGAGTATAATTCCGAAGTTAAGTATAAGCCGGGCAAACAGAATGTTTTGGCTGAAGCGTTATCGCGTAAACCTGACTATGAGCTTGCTTATCTCACTGTTTTGAGTTCGTCAGTAGCGGATCGTATCCGTGTGGCGTATGCACGTGATGAGGCAGGTGTTGCCAATCTGCAGGCGCTGGGCAGCGCAGCGTTTGACAGCTCTAAGGTGTAGTTGTCACCACGTAATCGTGCAAGATTACACCGTTATGCACTGACCGATGGTCTGTTGTACTATAGTACAGGGTCGGATGACCAGCCTCGTGGTGTGGAGCCTCATGATGAGGACCTCAAGTAACAGATACTTTATGAGGCTCATGATACACCTCTAGGTGATCATTAGGTCGTGAAAAGACCTACAGCTCGGTGAGCACCCACTATTGGTGGCCCAAGTTGTACAAATGGGTTGGTACATATGTACGCACGCGTGAAACGTGTCAACGGGTGAAACCCTCGCCTAGTATGGCTGCGCCTTTGGCGAGTTTTCCTGTACCCTCGGGTTTGCGGTAGTCCATTAGTATGAACTTTGTGTTTGGCCTACCGCGCGATGCGGCAGATTGTGGTCTTTGTTGACCGACTGAGCAAGATGGCTCACTTAGCGGCAGTGCCGGAGTCCATTGATGGAGAAGGAACAGCTAAGCTGTTCATGGATCGTGTGTTTTGACAACACGGAGTGCCTGTGGCAATCGTCTCGGATAGAGACCCCCGTTTTACGGGTAAGATTTGGACGTCAGTCTTTAAAGTGCTGAACACTCGACTGGACATGTCCACGGCGGATCATCCGCAGACCGATGGATGCGCGTAAATCGCGTTATTGGCGATATGCTTCGCAGTGTTTGTGCTGAAACACCAAAGAAATGGCGCACGATTCTCCCATTCATTGATTTAGCGTTAAATAACACGGTGCATGTCTCAACAGGCTTCACCCCATTCTATGTGAATGGTTTGGTTAATCCTCGCGTTCCTTTAACGCTCGCTACCCTCTGCCACATCAGGGCTTAGTGGGGGAGAGATAGCCGAAGACTTGGCTGACATCAGCCCTGTTGCGATACGCAAGAAGGTGAAAGCGTTTCTTTCAACTCTTTTGACGTATTACGTCGCGTCAAAGACGCTATGGCTGAAAGCCAGGATGTTCAGAAGGAATAAGCAGATGCCAAAAGCAGGAAAAACGAACACGAGTTCAAAGTGGGATATTTAGTTATATTAAATACTAGAAGTTTACCTACTCGTGCCGTTTCTGCGGTATACAAAACCAAACTACGTCCACGCTTTATTGGACCTCATAAGGTCATAAGCAAGAAAGGCTTAGCCTCTAGGCTTGATCACCCCGAAAAAGACGCGAACACACTCTGTGTTCTATGTGGCTTACTGAAGCCGCACCTCAACCCGGCCTCGGGTGGACTTCGAGGGGTTGTCCTCAAACCCTCGGCCGAAGGAGGCGGATAGTACGGCATCGGAGGTGCATATGGACGCTGAAGGCGTACCAGGAGGTCAAGTTGACAATGAAGCTCGGTTTGAGAATGCTCAATCACCGCTAAGCGATCAAAGGTCTCAAAGCGATAGCACTCAAAGGATCGACGGTGTCGATCGACACGCTCATCGATCGATGATAGATGATGCGTCATCTGTCCAAGAGCATCACGCTCCAGGATTGTTAGGCGGCGCTCGATCTCAGAGAGATGAGAGGTCAATGGGTCACCGACCTCCTCCGACGTTAATTGATGACCAGGGTCATCAACGGTTCCACGTGGAACTCCTCTTGGCTCGGCGTCGTCACCTGGGTCATACCCAATACTTGGTGAAGTGAAGGGTTTACCCCCAGTCGTATGACTCGTGGGAGTATGAGGTACCCCTCCGGCAGGATTGCCCTGACGCCGTTGACGCTTTTGACCAGGACGGTCAGAAGCGACGACAGCTGTCGTCGACGCTTCCTAGCACTAGGTGCTGTGGAAGTAGGGTAGTAGGCTGGCTTCGCCTCTGACCTTCATAAGAAGCCAATGTCGGTACATCACTCGAGTGAGAGGTACGGGCAACAGCTTCAGAAGCTTGTCCCCACAAGCCTTTGAACTGTATGTGGAAGGTAGTTGACGTTTCTCTTTGAGCATAGCAAAATAATACGTAGACGAAGTTCTAACCAAACGTCTTGCGCTTTAGCGCTTAAACGCAAGCTTGCCAAACTTGAGAGCTTACATGCTCGTTCTACCCAACGGGTAAACTGGTGAGCATCTTGCGCAGATGTATCACCTGGTGCGAGCACCACTGGTATGTCGTTCAATGGACGCTCAGGCACTCCACGTGACTGTCGTGACAGTCGCTCCTGATACGATTTCATCGTAAACTCCTGGAGAGTAAGGAGCTGATCACGAAGAGCAGCACTATCTGCATTCTCGCAGGCCGTACGGGCATGGGACTCAATGATATAGGCTCGCAAAGATTGCGATGCAGCTCGTCGAGCTTCCTCATTGGGGCCTTGGGGCACGAACCCATAATCACGTCGTGAAAATGTTTGTTTGGGCCGTGCCAAAGTGGCCGCTCGGGCCTCGTCTCAATTTAACGACGCTGTGCAGCGTCAAGAGGGTTAGTACCTCTTTGTCTGTACCCTCTCGCGAGGGAAGAGGAGGCGCTTGGCGCAAAGGGGTTGTCTCCCTTGGAGGGGAAGACACAGAATGGAATCGACGTCCCTCGCTCGGTGAGCGTAATAATCTTGGGTTACTTTGACCCGAAGGTGATTCGGCTCCGACGCTTGCAGAGGCAACGTCACTGTCATCTCCCCCAAAAATGTCGTGACGCATTGCTTCATCCATGATGGAGCAAGCGCTATTGAGACAAGTGCTTTATAAAAGCAAGTGTTCGTGAACACTGTAATGCTTAAAGCAAGTGTTGTGAACACTGTAATGCTTAAAAGCAAGTGTTGTGAACACTGAAATGCTTTAAAAGCAAGTGATATGTACCTTGTGCTGTGGAAGCAAGTGTCCGTAAACACCCAAAGGGTATTATTACCAAGTGCTTGGCACTTAACGCTATAAGCAAGTGTCGTAACACTTAATGCTTTAGCGTGAGTGCGATGCACCATATGCTCAAAGAGCGATTGTCGTAACACAAGGATGCTTTTAAAGCGTGTGTGCAAGGCACGGGTGCTCAAAGAGCAAGTGTTAAAACACAGAAGCTTTAGATGCAAGTGCAAGCACTTATTGCGAGGCAAGCAAAATGAGAAGAAAATGAAATCGACAGAACTCCACATTAAGTGCAAAAATTCGTGGGTACGCTCGGGTCCCACGGATTAGTGGGGGATGGTATAAAGGGGTTACACCAAGGTGTGCATTGTACATACACACCTGCCACAGGATTGTGGTGTGGCTGTACCTTGGGTACATTAGTAGGTTGATGTGACCGTATCTAAGGTACGAAGGGTCGCATCGTGCAGAGAGCCACGTGGTCACTATACTTCGTTATGTATAGTGACTATGCATGTTTGCATAATAGTAACAGGCTATAGAGCCAGTAAATAGTGGCTAGCACTAA
>CAKKTJ010000258.1:0-172226 GCA_920618645.1 Peronospora belbahrii | reverse complement strand
CAATTTGTGAGCCTGAAGACATCTCGAGGAGGTCGTGTACAGGCCAACAGCAAATACCGAGGCAATGCAGTGTAATTCTTGAGTCTCTAGTGTCGATGCAATCTAGCAGCAGCTGTATGCATGAAGATGAGACAATTTATCGGCACCAATACTGCACTTTCGCTCCTCATCGATACTTTCAAAGCCAAGCCAGGCGTGATGGGAAAATTGTTTATTCAAAGAAGCCAGGCGTGATGGGAGAGCCAATGCGTAGTTACAATCGCGCAATTTTTATAGCATCTTTGCTCTGTCACTCACCAGAAACGCTGACCTGATATACCTAACAAGTGCAAACTCAGCACGGCGCAGATATGCTAGTGCTGACAAAAATTTGCGTGCTAGTCAATAAGGTGCCTACGATGCAAGCCCTCACACGAGCACTTTGTTAATTGGACTTTACCGTTGAAAGGTATCGTCTTTATCTCTGAGATAGTACGAAATGATAAGTACTTGGCAGTGGAAGAAGATTTACCGATATTTCGGTCTATTGATTCTGAACAACTTCAGCTCAACAGCTTGAAAGTTGACTTTTTGATTTGCAAGAGCGCTGCTATCAAGTCGCAACAAATTAACAAGTAAATGATGTAGAATTACTTCACCTTCTGCGTTCTTGGTATGGCAAAGGGATGTTTTGGTGTGGAACATGTCATCACGGCTGCTCTTAAAGCAAGCTACTCTACACCATGCCAAAATCGTTATAAGCTATGAATAAAGCACGTTTGTCCTTACGTTTCATCATGCCGGTCGAAGCAACTAGTACGGCACAAAATATATCATACCTTGACACTCAGCGCCAATGCCCATTACATCAGGCATTCGGCAGCTGCAACCAATGCAGCTGCAAAATAGCTGGCAACACGATAACAGAACCCTCAGATCGTGTGAGCTCATCTGCAACGTATCACGGATTGCCACGTCGGACTGCAGACCGAATTGCTACGCAATAACTGAATTGTTTTATACGTGTCGGCTTCTAGGAATCCGTGCCCCGCCGGGACCAGATGCGCCTGTGTAGTAGAGATACGAGCACCTCTTATGGAGCTGTCTTTTTGCTCAAGTGGCTTAGGCACAACTTATCACTCACTGGAAAGGGTAGGGTGCCGTGGCGCTTGCAACGTTGTAAACGTGCATCATGTCTCGAACTAAACCGTATATCCGACGGATGGCAACACAACAGTGCCCAAGACGAACCAGATGGCTTTGCTGCCGATTAAGCTCGATATTGGGCGCTCTTCTGCACGGTCGCGATCACGAGCTCTACATCAATCGTGTCAATCATGCTTTCCGCGGCAAACGGATGACGGCACAAGAAGGGGCAGTGCCCTACTGGATGGCAGCCCGCAGCTTGAAGCCGTCGCCAAACGCGACCACCGCAAGGCGGGCGCTGTCATCCGCGACGCAACTTTACACGCGAGCGTCAAAATCCTCACCTACTTACTGAAAGAGTTCACGGAGCCCCATGAAGAGTGCCGTGACACAATGTCGTGTCTTTCGGCGCCGTCGTTTTTATCTCAGCTACGGATAGAGCGGAACGTTGTACTATTTATAGACATTTTGAATCTCTCTTGTACAATTGTCTCGATTTATCAAATACGTGGGTATTGAACCTTATAATGAGCTACCGGATGGCAAACTGGTGTGACGCAGCCAATGCTGTCCGACATAAAGTACAGTAGTACAATAGGTCGTTGATACAACTTGGCTATGCAATCACCAACAGCAATGTTTGCAGACGCGTTACATCAAAAAGAGTGCGTCAATTCCAACGTAACTGCAACAATCAGCCGATCGAGCGGGTGCTTTGTACACAGAGGCGGCTCGGGACTGTCATTGCGATTTGCCCACCGTGATAAAAACATCTTACGTCAGCGACGTTGTTCCGCTCATGTCGATAGCTCGCTGAGTTTCGGGCTCATGATGTCAACATTCCATGTCCATTTCGGAGGTGTTCAATTCTTTTAGTACGTTTGGTAAAGACCCATGAGAACCCATTCTTACTCTTGCTTAGACAGCTCGATTGAAGACACCCGTGCATCGGCAAAACCATTTGATTTAAGATGCAGCAACAGGTTTTTGAGAACCATGTGTCGTTACAGCGTGACGTTGACCATCTGGCGGACCTTTGTCCTTTTCTAGATGATGACAACTGGTTCCCGTCGCACTCTAAGAATTTCATCATTCACGATTTTTCAATCTCTTCTCATCTATCTACGTCGTTGCTAGAGAACATTCAAGTTGCATACTTGATACGGCATCATGAAGTTTAAACTACCCGAAAATGCGTTTCCAGAATTGCACTTATCCAAAGAACTTCAAAACGAACTGATTGAAGAAGCAGAGAGCGTAGTGCGCGACACGCTTGCTGCTAACGAAGCCTTCCTTGCTGATGGTGCAGTATTTCGAGACCCCAGATGGAAACTTGTAAAGACAAAAGATGGATTGCATGTGTATCACCACCAGCGGACACCGACTAGGAACTCTACGGAATCTAGAACGCTGCAGCGAAAGGAACAGTTTTCTCCGCCCCTCCTAAGCGAAACTATGACCATAGATTCTTCGGGGGCTAGTAGTAATGTCGAGACCGGATACGATCTTACAACTTCAGTGTCTGCATCAACTGTTAATGCGATAATGAAGAGTCCAAAAGGTTTTCAAGTGGCACTTCATGGGACTGTGGATGGAAATCTAGACGATGCCATGTTCGGAACCTTTGCCACTACGAGCCAGGCCTGGATGTGGCGTAGCTCGCATACTAACGATCACCTTGACGATGCACGTGTATTGGCAATCATAAGAGGCCCGACAGCGCAAGATCCTTTCCGCTTCCTGGGTGTCAAGTGGTTTGTCAAAGAGCGCCCTGCTATGCTTGCGGGAATCGTTCAACAACGAGATTACCTCATCCTTGAGGCCACGGGGTTCACACGCGACTCAGATGGCGAGAAAGTGGGGTATTATCTCATGCACTCAATATCGCTGCCACGTATGGTACCGGAGCTCTCAGAACTTGGCCTCCTTCGCGGAGTCTTAAGTCTTTGCTACATCGACCGTCAACGCAGCCATGGAAAAGTCGAAAAGTACTGCAGAGGTTTCAGCAATCCTCGAGGAAAGATAAGCAATAAGATGGCTGTTCCACTCACTGCTGACTCGCTCATCTGTGCAGCCAAAATTGTCGATTACGCGTATATTAAGAAGCTAACGTGGCTTATGAAGCACAAAGGTAATCAACGTTTGTCGAGAGAACGACAGACTCAAAGACCTCGTCCCAAACACTGTCAGACCTGTAACAAAAGTTTTACTAAGCTCATGTTATCTAGCGCTGCAGCTGGAGTGGCCTGTCAGATCTGCCGCCGTGTCCTATGCGGCAGGTGCACTGTTGCCAAAAAGATGACGGTGGATGTATCCGACACTGGAGCAGTAAAACAGTGTGCTCTTCGTTTCTGTCTTGAATGTCTACGCGAAGCTAAAGAGTATCCAGCTTGGGAAATGGTGCAGACTGGAATCAATACGTCTGCTTCGGACTCAGCCTTTGTCGGCTTTTGATTCAAGGAACTTACCGATATAGCAAACGGGTCTGTGTTGCTAGCTTCTATGGTCTTGCGTACGGTTATTATGCTAATCAATAATGCTTAGGGAAGTTCATAGTAGTAGAGTTGAGACTATCATCCATTACGTTCGTATATCGCAAGTACAGGTAAGCCAATCGCCACACGAACGAGCCAAGGATGCCACGATTTGTCGCAATATCGAGGTCCGTTATCCATGAAGCTTTCGATTGGAACTGCTGTTGTTTATCCATGGGGTTGAGGAGGTGACATCAATAGTTGACAATGTGTAAGATTGGTCACATTGCGCGCAAGGTTTGGTTCTGTAGTTGTCGTCGTCATTCGATATAGCAACGCGATTTGAATTGCATCGGCTGTGTTTATATGCTGATAGCATATCATTCCGATAAGAGTTGGCAGAGCGTAAGGTCCGGGTCAATTTTCTAATCCACTGGGCCAGAAGGTGTTCCCATGAATTAGGAACACAGCGCATACACTGATTATAGTAAGCTATTGGTCACAACCTGACATTGGAATGAAGAGGTACTAAGCTGAATACGTGCCAAGTGCGGATCATCTACAGCGGTCAGAGATAAAGCGGGTACGAGTCCTCTGTCTCCAGCTGCTGTGGATCTTCCGAAGGTGTTCTTCAAGAAAAGCCGAGTTCACACTCCTTGTCAGTCAATACCGTGTCATTCCTTCGCCATTTCTTGCTGACGCATAGCTGAGTAGATTGCACGGTCATTCATCGCATCGCATTAACGCACGTCTGATTGAAAACCCGTATCGTTTTCTTTGCTGTTTCTTGCTGACGCATAGTTACAGTCGAACGCCGGTCATTGATCGTATCGCATCAACGTACGTCTGATTGAAAACCCATATCGTTTTCTTCGTTTAGTAGAACACACGGTCATTGCTCGTATCGCATCGACGAACGTCCGATTAAGATACCGGTGCGCGCAACGTAGACAATGAGTCGAACATCGTCAAACTAGGAGCTTCGATTCAATCTCGAACAACAACGTCGAAAAATACCTGCTGACGTCAGCATAACTTCTATTCATAAGCTACGAACCTTGACTGGCGCCGGTTACTCACGAATAGATGATCCATTTTATAAATTGTCCGGGTCTTCTAAATCGTGGCGTACCGATCTAGAACGTCGTCCTTGAAACCGAAGGCGATACAACATAATGCATTAGCAAAGTCAGTGGTGTTATGCTAAGAAACGTGCTCCTATATGACACTCTCTGTCATGGCTATGCTTCCCTCAACTACACCCGTCATCGATCGAAGGTCGCGAAGAGTCGATCATCAATCGGTTGGCGCGTCTGTACTCTTGCGGTGATACAAATTGGCATCGTGATGAGGTTGCGAATGCGAAATGATGGCAATCGTCAGCTTGACGGCGAATTATTCCGCTGGTCACTCTAGAGCGTTGGGTTGCATTCTGATCGCCCGGAAGCAAAAGCAGGGCTTAAACACTGCTCGATGTGCTTTACCACAAGGCAATTTTTGAATGCTCTTCCAGTAGTAAAGCGCTGCGGTCTATCGCCGTACACTCGTAGTCGAGATTTTCAGTAGAAAACAAACCTACTGTTGTGGCTGTGCGAGCAGTTTGCTCGAAGGCATTCAGCTAAAAACTTGTCTGGTTCCAGGACGCACTTGTTGAGTCGCTTGCATCGTCGTCCACGTGACTTGTGACCATTTGCACACATGACAAGAACAAAAACAGTTACGTGCGTACTTGAGCATGACAAACTTCCTTGGGTATATAGGAGCTGCGAACGCTGCAAAAGTCCTGTTTGAACAGCAGCTGCATGCTTAGATGGAGCCTTGCCACATATCTTTTCTTTGCCTGTTTGACACGATACTACAACTTGCATCGATGTCAAGTGCATGCTCCACTTTAAGCTTGCAGCGCAAAGGAACACTGCATCGTGAGATAAGCAAACGCAGCTCCTTCAATTGCAATTGCACAACACCGTAGAAAGCGGCGAGGTTGTTTGTCTGTCGCTTGAGATCATGTCAGGACCAGCTATGATTAGACTAGAAATAGTAGAAGACAGTGAGCGGCCGACATGACATCGTATAACTTGTGTACGCAGTATTTTACTTCCTAACTTTCTCTTCACGGTAACTCAAAGCCAAAAGAAAGCGATGAACGAAACAATGAAGTTGAATCAATCGCTACGCTTTGTTCGAACTACCTCGATAAAATGCATGCAGTAGAGGCTTCGTTATCGCACCTCCAAGCCTTGAGTAACACTCGCCTGCGGTTATCGTTATTGATGCCATCTCGGTAGTAGTGAGCTGTCACTTGAGTAGTCGTGATGATCGGCTGTGGTCTATAGTATCTGATATCCCTGCAACACGGCAGACTATACACCGCCAGAGAAAATAATGTCAAACATCCTACGAATGCTATGAAGTTTGCGCGTGGAGATTTCGTCATCACTTGAATCTTGTTCTGCAACATCGTTGAGCAAGGAATGCGGGACCTCGCAGAAAGTATTGAAGATTCGACACGCGCGCTCAGCGCATTTCATAATCGCTTTAGCTTCTACTCCAGTTCAATTACTTGGATTGGAAGACAAGTTAAGAACCGAGTCGTAGCGGAAGCCTTGACTTGATAGCTACAAAGTTAGTTTTCATCGTATGTTCTAGGAAAAAAATTAAAAAAAAAAAAAAGGGAAAGGGATAGGAATATAACTTCCTCTAAATGTATTTCGTGTTCATTGGCATGTCTGCAAGATAGAAAAAGCATGACCCGAGGAACCTATGCTTCCTACTCGACATCAAACACCTGACAGCACAAGTGCAATAATGACGTGTTTGCCTACCAAAACTAAGGATGAAGGTCTCTTCAATTGTAAGCAAGTGCTGTTTAGCTACAGATTGCCAGCGGACAAATAACTGACGCGCTCTCAACATTTTAAAAACACTTCTTAGCTTTCTGGATGCCGTGGCCATTCATTAAGTACTTATACCCGCTCAGTCTAAACTACCTTGGTGACTGGGTCACCTACCACTTCTGCTGTTCGATGGCTACTTCGCGAGCAGAAATTTGTTTGGCCTCCAAGAGGCACTCGAGACAAAAGAGCATGGACTTTTGTATCACCTCGCTGCCGATGGCGATTGAAATCTTTTTGTATACCGAACATTTACCGCAGAATGAACGGCGGCAGACTTGACATGTTCCTCCGCGCTGAAGCAGCAGGTTGGCCAATTTATTGAGACTACGCGTGCAGTTGGAACAGTGGCTACTTGATCCGTGAACGCCGGTACCCGAGCGAGCTTGACGAGACGACTGCTTCATCATCCATGTGAGCTTGTAGGCTGTCGCACACTCCATTGTATTCACAAGTGTCATAAGCTTCTCAGCAAAAGCCGAAGCAGCGACGTTTACGGGTAAGTCACCATCTAGCTGCAGGAATGCACGAGTAAACATCTCAACGGAATGGTGACGTGAGCCAGCCACGGGGATGCTGCTGTTTGTGAAAGTCTGGCACGCCGACATGTGACCTCGAAGTACTTCGTGGGAGCTTGGCAGTGTCAGGACGTCCGACAAATCCGTGGACTGACGCACACCGTAGCTGACAACTTCTCCACGTGAGTTCTTTGTAATACCTATCGACTCAAGAAAAACAAAGTCACGAGGTTGGCTGAAGCGGCCGTACGTCTGACGTCCCCACTTGACACCAATGAATGAGAATGGATTTTCAGGAGTCGGTCGGACCAAAACAAAGAGTAAACGGGAGTCTTCGAGGTCCGTACCAAGATACGATTGACGCATTAGACAATGCTGTTCCGAGTCGGCTAGGATACCTAGCGCGGCGTCTTCAGCCGTACCGTCAACCGTGCCCGAAAGCACTACGGCAGGTGGGCGCACTGTCTTCTTGACACGTAACCGATCGCATTCTTGCGAAGAAACCGACGACGCGGAGACAGGGAGTTTGTGTATGGTCGATCTAGAGCTGGAAGACGACGACGATGAAAGCGCGTCCGATGTTTCGGTACCCATTTCAGACAAATCGGCCCCATGCAATGCACGACGCGAGCGGTAGGCACGCACATCATCCTTCGTATGTACAAGTTTCCATGCCGAGGTATCGAGCTGACGGCCTCCTGCAGCAAAGGCCGATCGTAATTCAAGGGTGCTCTGCACCACGGCCTCAACTTCGGCAATCAAAGCTGCTTGACGCTCTGGTGTTAGCTTAATGTCCGGTAGGGCTACATCATGCACGTTAAACTTGGCCATGATCGAAATAATTGACCGAATAACTTGCGAGTTTTGCGTGGTTTGTGAAAGTGAAAGAGACGATAACGATAACGACAACGACCAAGCACGGCAAGACGTTTGCTCACGTGTTGGCAGTCGTAGCAGCCAGTTTAACCCATCAAATCTCTTTATCTTGCTTTGGGCACCATAATTTTTTCAGTCCATGGCATGGACAGGGCTGCAATAGAGCACTGTATGCAGTCCAAGATGCTTAGAAATGCTTGAAAGGTGCACCTTTGTGTCCTTCTGTCTGGGTGTTGACACTGAACATTAGTGGACACACTGTAAGAGTTGTGGTATATATTATCTACGTCGGAAGAATAAGCTCGTGTCATGTAGACTTTCTATTTCAACTCACCTAACATCATTTAATCTACGTGGGCTTTCGATCAATGCACTTTTGCATCAGCAAGAGGTTTGGCTGTATACGCGAGGATGCTTTGCCACCTTTTGCTGAGGCAGGAGCGTCTACAACGCCTAATAAATACCGTGGCCACATTGTGGTGGCTCTACATTCGATTTGATTGTACGTCATTGCGTGGTGCTAAGTGTGCTCTTGCAATGGTTTAAACTGTAAACTGCAACAACATTTCAAGTGCTCGCAGCTGATGGGTTAGCGTACTTTTGTGTGCAAGGCAACATGTTTCCAGCCGTGACAACATGTTTCCACCGACAACAAACATGTTTCAATCAAATGTGATCGATCAACAAGTTAAAAACCATTTGAACAAAGTAAAGTGATAGTGGATTCGTGTGGCTAGAAGCTGTGGGGGGTTTAAGGTCAAACGACTAAAGATAATGTTTCAATTGGCTATCGTAGTCTCGCATGGAAAACTCGCGGCGACTGACAAATCATGGGTTGACAGGTCTGGAGCTGACAGTCTCCTCATCGTATTGTTGGGGTCCAGTGGATTGTAACCACGTTTCAAGTAAAATTGAAGGGCTTTGTCGACGTGTCAAACTCAAGGCAGCACTATCGATCGGTTGTCGTGTTATTTCCTATGCGCTCTGTTTCACAGAAGCACTATTGATACAAAAAGGTAAGTGAAGTAATTCGTGCGTAGTCTCGATACAAACGAATGATGTTAAAGTGCACGAGGAAACCCTTTTGCGTTAGGGTGGCACTTCTTCTGCGAGACGTTCGCCTTAGAGGTGGGACTGCATTGACGTGAATACGTTTACTTGGAACTTTGTGGTATCCCATCTAAATTGAACGTGTTCAAAATAATCTAGATGACTGTCACTTCAGGTTGTTTTTCAGGCGACAATCAAAGTAGACCGCTTTGTAGCTAGCATTGTGGGTTGGAGCTTTTTGCCATACGAAGCAGATTGAAAGCAAATTGATATCTTTTCCTCGCGTGTATGGCTATTGTCTAGATCTGGGAAAGATATCCGCCCACGCATTAACGTTGCATCGGAACAAGGCTCGCTTTAGCTACCGGCATACGCTGCTGTTGCTGACAGATTGCATTGTAAAAGGCTACCGTGTCATCTATTGTCAACACTTATGACCAACGTGTCCAAGTTCATTTGACCACGATAACGTAGGTAAGATCATGAATTCTTTGCTGGTAGTGTGTATCAGCGCGTTGTCTCGGCACACCCTGGATTCACAAATTTGCGACGCCAAAAAAAAGACAGTAACAACTCCATGATGATGGGACATGCAAATATGCCCATTGCGCCCTGTTAGCTACATGTACGTAAGATAGGCCGTGTCTTACGCTTCTCCTACAATTAGTGTAACATATTATATACTACTAGTCCAGCCTTGCAGGAAAATAACAATAGCCTTCAGGCTTATACTGTAAGGAAGGTGATCATTCGTACCAAAGCGCTAACATTGTTTCAAAATTGCCAAGCAGCTTAGTTGTTGTTTATACAGTCAGATGCATTGTACATTGTGCCAATCGATATAATGGTCCAGCTTCGTACTTTGACTCTTCTAGCTAAAGAAATATATACGTCGTGAATATGTATGTGCTATGAAGAAAAGGTACTCAAGTTGGTTTGTTGCCAGTTTATGTCTATAGGAGATCCATGTATTTGAACGGCACTACGTACGCATCATATCCGGAGCTTTTCATGTGACAAGTACAATATCCAACTCGTGACAGGACACGACGACACGTTTTGACCGAGACTACGATACTGTCTCAGTGTTATTTTAGACATGAACAAGTTGAATTAACCTCCTCCATCGCAACGTGACGATCATTTCTATTGTCGTCTCTGCACCTTGTCAACAACACACCGGGTTGGTCAGAAGGTCGGACTTGAGTGACGGTACCACTTACTGACTTCATTGTCCTCGATAATAGCAGTTTCTCACTAAGACAACATTTCTCATACAGGTAGGAACACTGGGGTAGTATTGGAAGGTTTGTTTAGTTGTATCGTTGCTTCTCTGAATGTCTAAGCCATTAGAGGTGACTGAATACTAAAACGTTGCCAAAAGCTCAATTTGCCTGTACACTTTAACTAAAACGTCACTTTATATGTCTAAAAATCATTTAATTTCACTTGTTTTTCGATCATATAATAACATTACGATACAATATTTAGCAATAAACAGCGTGAAACTCAGATAATTCCAGCAACGTGAACCAATGAAAATTCAACTCGACAATAAAAAAAGTCCTTATGTCAAAATTTGTCACAATTGTTTTTGACTTGTAAAAAAACAGACAAAGGAAAGAGAACCACATTTCAAATGCTACGACTTGCAACACGTCGACGACCACGTTTGTAAAATGGCACAGAAACAGCCATTTCAATTGGACACATTGTGTATCGCATCTCCAAGTGTCCGTTGATATCAGGAAATGTAACGCTATCATGGGAAGAAGATCTTGGCCAAGGTATACGTACAATCAACTAACATTGCTGGATATGTATAACCCTACCCTGAATGTACTAATATGTGTCACATGATGAATGTCACACGTGACAAATTGACGTTATCAAGAGCTTTCGACATGTCGCAAACGAATCAAACGTGGTACCATTCAACAAATGACAATGCACTGACTTGGAAATCAGGAGCTCTAGTAATTGGAATTTGTGGGGTGTTGGGGTTATTTGATATACAAGAACCAGTCGCATGTGCTTCGAACAAAGATAAGGATGAAGATTTTATAGAGAAAGCGAAGAAGATGGTGCAAGAGTTTTCTACTAGTGCAATTACACAAGTTGTATCATTATTTCCAAATGATGACAAGAATGTGAAGAAAAAAATAAATACGTTTGTAGCCTCGGGTACAGGAGGTCAAATCTCGTGGGGTATCTGCATGGGCATATGTGCAGGTTTTGCACTCAAGAAAATGTCAAAGCTGGGTGTCGTTTCGATTGGCGCTCTTTTTGTCATGTTACAATGTGCTAACTATTCGGGATATGTGGACGTGGACTACAAGAAGCTGAAACGGGATCTCAAGGATTGTTTAGATATCAACGAGGTATATGATTATGCTGGAAATTTTGTAGTGATATACGTAGAAGATTGACGAGTGTGTGGTATTCCTCGTTCTTCTCATAGGAGATCATCCTTGATACCAGAGATTTGGACTCCTTGTACCGGTCAATCATGAAAACTCTCCAGGCTAGTCTTCCTACCGGATACGGCTTTGCTGCGGGTGTTATAGCGGGCTTTCGCTTGGGCTGATTTCGGTGAGACGTGTGGCTATTGCGGTCAATGGGTCGTGATAGTCAAAACAGTTGCTTGTGTGTTTAGAAGACAAGAACTTTGCTGGTTTGATTATACGATGCTTCCAGCTTTACTGCTACAAAATGTTGCAAATAATGTATGAAGGATAGGAATGCCTGGAATTCACGCACGACGCTTTAAGACGAGTTAAGCATAAAGAACGACAATGTGAGCGTATTATATCACGTATGCAAGGGTCAGGCCTTTGCTGTGATGGAGGCCACCCTACCATTGTTAAATATGCCGTCCATAGGCTGAATACCAAACCGATTGCAATGGTTCCAGCAAGAAATTGGACAATTAACATTCTTTGTCAGATACCAACAATAAAGTTCATGGTGTGAACGGCATAAAGCAAATTAAGAGTGCAAGATCGAACGTCAAGTCCTAACAAGTTGATGTATGTACCTAGAAAAGATGTTATGGTACTTGTTGTCTCGCTATCAATGACATGCTAATCTTCTGATATTATTTACCATTGAATATGCCCTTGCTGTTGTAATATCAAGTCATGTGGCTGTATTCATGGTCAAGGAATCCTAGCACTATGAAGAAGTGGTTGAGTCATCGATGAGAATTTCCACTCAACACGTTCCGTCAATAACATTGTGCCATTATCGAATAACACTGAGCGTGGACTAGTCAGTCAGTCTTGAGTTACTAACACCGCCAACAAAAAATGACATGTCTTGCACTAAATACATTAACTCTCAAGACTAAAGCAAGGAGCTTCTAACATTTCTAAATCCAAAAAGACCGTGGTGCTACTTGATGAAACACGCAGGTACTGATCGGGCAAAGCAAACAAAACCGTAGCGCTCACGTTTCTCAAAATGCGACGTTTAGCAAACAGGCATACATCGCCCAAATCCGTACGTCTACTCTCCACATCAACTCAGCTCTACAGGTCGACTTCATTGATGCGGCGGTGATTATTATGCTGCATGACACCGTGGTTGCGCTGCATGCCAAAGTTGCTGCTACCCTGCTGGGGCTGAGGTCCACGAAAATGGGTACCGTAATTGTAGTCAGCTTTAGAAGGGGTCTCCTGCGTGCAGTGGCGAGCGTCTTGCATTTTCGGGGTCGCGTCACCTAACACAGCCAAAGAGTTGCCGCGGACCTGGTGCGTGTGGTTATTGTAGTACTGTGGCTCGCCACCCAGAGCGAAAAAAGCCTCAGAGCCCTCGCGGGCGTTTGTCGTCTGCACTGTAGCCGTCTTGCTGTTTGCCGACACACCGTCACGCTTAAGCTTCCACGTGCGGTAGAAGATGTACACCTGACGTATCATAAGGCACACCAACACCAGCACTTGCAAGCCCACAATGGCAAAAGCCACACCCTCACGGAGGTCGTCTGGGATGCTCTGCGTAAAGCTCGTGGCGCTCGACAAAAGAAAAAAACTCAGAAAAAGAGCCGAGATCTTGATGATAATCACAAAACTTGATGTCTTCTGCACAAAAGCTGTCGGGTACGGCTGCTTGATCTCCAAGTACAGAAGGAACACGATATGGAGTGCAATGAGTACGATAATCTGCCAGAGGCCCTGAATCCAGACCATGCCCGTTGTCATGCCGCACAGCAGCGCCAAAAGAAGCTTAGGCGCAAAGAAGAAGCGGCCCTCAAAGCTATGCTCATCGTACAGCGGTCCATAACGGTTGTGGAATTTCTTGTCAAAATGGTCCTTCGTACCCAAGTCACGCAGCTCGTCTTCGTTGTTCTTTATCACGATAACGCCGTAAAGAATGGTGCCGAAAGCCAAAACCAGCAGCGTGGTAATTGCCAAAAGAAAGCTCACGTCCAACGAAGCGTGGTCAATGCAGTAGCAGATTTGGTACATTGCCGTAGCACCAACCACATACTCGGACAAAATCAAAATCATCATGAGCACGCCGATAGCTTTATCAAGCCACTTGCAGCTAAATGTTGGAAAATCCTTCACTATAAAGTAACACACACCCATTGCTGTCGCATACAGCCCAAAGATGAAGCCTACCATGCAGGCTATACCTGCCACAGCCAGGTAGAATAACATGTCAGGTCTCACTCCAATGAGGGCCGCATACTTCTCCATTCCCTGGACACCCGTTTGAGCAGCACCGGCTGCCGAGCCAGAGCTGCCATTTGCATTCACCAAACGACGCGAACTGCCAGTGGGCCTTGCAGAGGTTACATTGGTCGAGCTCACGTTATAGGATGACACTGCTTCAACCTTGCCAAATGGCAGGAAATTAAATGTAGCCGGAGCCATCTTTCTACCCATATCCTCCATAAAACGCGGACGAGCGTCAACGTTCATCTGATTGAGCATGACTGAAAACTGACAAATATCCACAGCAGCCATAGTAATACCCACGCTGGCAGCTGCTGACACACTCGAAACCACACTAGCAGAAGTTCCACCGACGATGCCACTGGCTATTGACATGACACCCCCAGCAACAATAGAGACCGTAGCAGCTCCGCCACCAATGGTCGTTGATGCGATGCCAGCCTTGTCCACTGTCTTCTTCTTGGCACCATCAGGCCAGTGGTGGGAGTCTGCCAGGCCTTTATTGGCAGGCACCGCATACCTCACGCCTGGATTCGTCGACGTATCAGGCGCTTCAGGCGAAGGCGCCAAGCTAATCATACCAGTACATTGGCACGTACTAAATGACTCATCGTTAGTGTAGTCACACTCCGTCGTAGCGGCAAACGTGAGGTTTGAAAAGGGTTGTTGAACACTTTCAGCAGCAGCTTCTGCCGCCCGTTGTCCAGCAAAACTCATGAGCTTAATGAGATCCAAGCTCGCGTAAATCGCCGAATTAATCCCATCATCGGACGAGTAGTCCCACATGCCGTTATTACACGCCGGAAAACGGCAAATTGACATACAAGTCGCCAAGTCCAAAATTTCCGTTCCAGACGACGTCCCCGAGTATATTAAACACTCGGCGGACGATACAGCGGACGCAATATCTAATTCAGCGCCTTCACACGTCAATCCCATCATATTCCACGCACTATAAAAGGTTGAGTCACAGCTAAACTCAATTGTCGTGGGTTCCAACGGTCCTACCTCGTCTACGACATCACCAGACCCACTTGTAGACGGCAAATCCATCTGTATTGGCGATACCAGTGTTGAAGTGGACGTCGATGTATTTGGCACCCTAGGAGTCAACAATGGAGTTTTGGTCCCATGCACCACATCTGTTCCATTAGGCGGTGCTATTGTCGTAGAAGTAATTGCTGATGGAAAAAGCTCAATGGTTCCTGCAACGGATCCCGTACTTGATGCAACTTGACTATCATTATCAGCTTCCTCCATAAGACGACGACGACGCCTGAGCCATTTGATGTGGTATTATTGGATGGATTCGTTTGTGCAACTGCCGTAGACAATGAACTATCCAAACCAGTTGTAGAAATTGCTGTCGTCTCGGGTAAATCTACTGGTGTATTAGAAGCAGGAGGAGGAGCAGGAGTCACTGATGTCTTTGCAATAGACGTTGATGTTGTTGGACTAGACGCTGGTGTCTTTGCAGTCGACGCTGAAGTCTTTGTAACAGGAGATGTTAAGTTTGTTGATGCCGATGAATTTGAGATAGTAGACACTACATTGTCCTTGGTAGTGTCCACCTTGGACTCACTTTGTACAGGACCTGTCTCGTTTGTCGATAAACTGAAACTGTCCGATCCGGCTTCAATTGTCGCAGGCTCGTCCCCTAATCCATCATCACCTACTGTGCCCGTCTTATTAGTAGACCCATCCTTCTTGTCCTTCTCATCCTTCTCTTTTATCCTTCTCGTCCTTCTCATCCTTCTTGTCCTTCTCATCCTTCTCGTCCTTCTCGTCGGTATATGTATTCTTATCGAATAATGTTGCTGTAGAAGGTGTCGATATGGGCACTTTACTTGGTAAATTTGAAGCCGTTGGCATTGAATACCGAAACACACAAGAGACGGACCTGGAGTTCATACTTGCACTAGAATTGCTACTGTTGGACACTATAGGTGGACTTGCCGTGGGAATGGACACGGGTGTCGCCAGTTGCGCAACCGCAACATTGAGTGCCATGGCAACACTTGCTACAAAATACACACGCATGGTGTTGTCACCTAAAGAGACAGGGGAGTGGGGTAAGTCGTTTCGGTGATCTTCCTATTAATAAGACTGTCCTGTCGCTTTAAGCTACTTTACTCCCGGTCTTTTGCAAAAGTCAACAGTCACTGATGTTTTTGCTATTGCAAATGAAATGTTCCTCGGTTTCTTTTGGTCTTTCTGACTCTGTGGAGTGGCGCGATTGACAGACTGAAACTGAAAAAAAAGCCAGTGTCGGTAAAGGATAGGACGGAAGGGGTGCGTAGGTAAATCGGGTGGAATAATCAACCAATCAGCGTGTAGTTAGATAACAATGAGGTTGGTTTTCATAAGCCGATTAGAAACGTGATTTTGCCAGTATATTTTATCCTGTGTTATAAGTGCGCTTATGTCTCGCATATAAGATAGAGATTGTAGTTTAGAAAGATAGACATGCTTTAACAGAATATACACACTGAATTATTACTAAAGAAAGTTTTCTTTAGTAATAATTCAATGTGTATATTCTAAAAAAGTTTCTTTAGTAATGATTCAGTGTGTATATTCTAAAAAAAGTTTCTTTAGGATTTGAACTTGAGCTATGTATGCACCAGTCATCAATTAATAATATGTAAAGAAGCTTCGTACAACACAAAAGTAAGCGTAGCTGCTTTGTATTGAATGTTGGAGTGCCTGATTGCTACCGTAACCGTATAATAGAGTCAGCCTAGAACCTTGATCTTAATCATATTGTCTAATTGACAGGCATTTCGTTACCGTCCTTTTTAGTATCACTTAGGCACGCAAGGTTCTAAGAAGGGTCCACCCAACCTTCTGTCCATTTACTTTACATATCTTCTGTCCATTTACTTTACATTATTATGCAATGTAGTAATGTACCCATCAGAGGTTCTAGGACTTTATCTAGTGGTTATTATTACTTAGACACCATTGCTATCTTTTCCTATTAAGCAGACTGGAATGCGTTGGCAACAACGATGCATTGACAATTGTTCAAAAGGAGCGATAGTAGAGCTGTTAGTTCTACTTTCCTAACCGTTGTCATGGTATGCGCGCCATACTGTCCTTCTAACTCTGCAGTTATTTGAACTTGATGCTTAAAACTCACTATACTTTGCCATGGTCAAGTCATTTGCTTTGAAATGGCGTGTTGGTGGCAAGAACATTTCCGATCCATACATTGATTATTGAAGTGGCTGTATAATGATGTTGCAGCTGCTTAATGATGCAGCACAGTATTAAGAAACACAACTACGCTCCAGTATCGACTTTGTAAGCACGTGTATTGAAAGAACGAGAGAAACGGTTCGATACGATGACAGTTGCATGATCAACAACAATCAAACAATACTACTACTATAGGACTGTTGGTATGCACAACCTACCTAATGAGACTTCATGACCATACTGTCGTGTATCCTTCTGCATACCCTTTACCATACCTTTATCACGCACGACATTGTAATGACGCTTTTCAATAATCCCATCGTTTTTTGTATGATTGCATCCAGCCGTTGGTAAACATCTTTGCATCTCAGAGCTTGTCATACTGAACTCTCGCACGCTTTCACACTCATAACTACCAGCGACCAACTTTGTACTTGGCCAACTTGTATTGCATTTTTAGGGCATCATGATCTTCACGAATCTTTGTGTCGCTGGAAAGAGTTATTGCAAGGATCTGCTTTACGTGGTAGCTACACTGTGTAAAGCCTATCACTTCAAGGGTGATCTGGAAAAGACTTTGATAGATCTTCGCTTATTTGGTAGTATCTAAAGTGATGAGGAACAGCTCAAACGTTTCTGGTATCGGCCGTTCTATCCAAGTCTTTCATTATCACGGGCAACCATGATGTATCACTTCATCTTAAACGCATATCAAAGAGCAGATCAATGTGGTATAGCTAGGTGGGCGATGACCAACACACACTAAGATTTGAAATGGAGCCACGTGAATGGCAACTTTCTTCCTGTGAATGCCGAAAGAGCGCTCATGTGAAAAAAACTTCTTGTTGTGCACAAGAATAGCTTTGAACTGTTTGGTTATGAGAATGTGAAATACATGCAAGGGAATGAGATTCAAATAAGAGATGATCAATTACAAGTGATTATTCATTGTAGTATCACCATCACCGATGGACAAACTTGGCTTCATGAACTAGCCTAAGATGGTCATCTTAAAGCATTGGTGAAGACTACTACCAAGATTGAGCTCTAATGACGAAGAATAGCACGACGCCGAATTTTGTCACTGGAAGTATAAGACTTCGTCCAATACAGGCAAGCTGCTATTCCTGTTTCCAATTTACAACCGCATCGAGGGAAAACAGATGAAGGATGTCGCCACTACGCTCGTGCTTATCGTTTTTTTGGAAGCTAGCTTGACATGCGCTCGGATGTAGCAGCAAGCTTGATGCGCGTTTCATCATACCGTTCATCGTTCTTCCTTCCAAAGTGTACACGGTGCCGTGTAATGCGCTCATGACAATAGCCATCACTAACTTGCACGACATGCCTCTGACAGCATATCCTTGGCAACAAGAACGAGTAGTCCTGTACGTCTTCTTTAAATGATATAGCCAACTTTCTTATCTCGACGTGTGTGCAAAGTTTCACAGAGATGATAATCGGTCCAAAGGCCACAACGGTCCTTCTCCTCGAATACATTGCAACGGCTCATCACAAACAGCTATTCGAATAGCCAGCCACTGAATAATTGTTGAAAAGAGCATCCAATCAAGCCCTTCGTATACGTAGATTTCTAGCGCCTAGACTCTGCCTGTGTCTGGGTCTTTCTCAATGACGGCTTCATTTTGAAACTACAGTGTTGCGTATTTCATGGTGAAGATACGCTCATCGTCGATTACGTCAAGAAAGGTCAAGACGTGGCTATGCGTGAAAGGTCTTACAGGACGTTAGAGGTGTACTACTCCTTATAATACTGCCGCATAAATGAAGAAGGTCCGAATCTAGTTGAGTTCATGTCAAAGATCGATGAAAACTGCTGCATTGAAACAAAATACGTCAAGGTTTGCTTGGAAGGTAATTCAAAATGGATGTCCCGTCTAGCACTTACCAGCTGGTCGTTATCACCAATGTGTCATGTCTCTTCTAATACTTAATAGTATTAATTCTGCATAGCTCTTGTATCATGTGTACCACATCACACCCCCTCTCCTGTCATACTCATTCATTTCTACCATTTTCGTGTTTCAAAATGCAGGGCTCTGGACGCGTCTTGTTCCGTGCCTTTTTACGTGTCAATGGCGCCGCACGTTGCTCTTCCACTCTGCAACGTAGTAGTGCTAGTGTCTTTTCTTCATGTTCATGTAATTTTGATACGCTAAAGCTACGTGA
The DNA here is from genome assembly GCA_920618645.1 of Peronospora belbahrii. Lineage (NCBI taxonomy): Eukaryota > Oomycota > Peronosporomycetes > Peronosporales > Peronosporaceae > Peronospora > Peronospora belbahrii. The sequence continues at coordinate 153,219 of CAKKTJ010000258.1, read as the reverse complement.
CGGCTGCGCTATGTCCATGCACACATCAGGTCTCACCACGATGCTGCCATTGCAAATACGCGCATTCTCAGCTTCTAGTGGGGCAATAAACGTACCTGTACCGTCTATGGGTGACTCTATATCGGAAGGAACAGTTGTTGAGTGGATTAAGCAACCAGGAGATGCTGTGGCTGAGGATGAGGTCGTTGTCGTACTAGAAACTGATAAAGTGAGTGTGGATGTACGTGCGCCCTTTGCTGGTGCCATGGGAAAGCAGCTGGCGGGTATTGATGATAATGTACTAGTTGGTACGCCTTTATTTCAGATACTTAAGGGAGAAACAGGTGCTGAAATGACGCAGGAGACGTCAAAGAAAGAGACACCAGCGCCTAGTGCCGAGAAAAAGGTTTCGACTGGAAACGAGACAACAATTCCTGTTCCTTCCATGGGTGATTCTATCTCAGAAGGGACAGTTGTAAATTGGATGAAGAAATCTGGAGATTATGTGGCCGAGGATGAGGTTGTCGTTGTGCTTGAGACTGATAAGGTGAGCGTGGACGTTCGTGCTCCCAAGGCTGGTACGATTACGAGTACATTGGTTAATTTGGACGAGACTGTCACGATTGGTGAACCGCTTTTTCAGATGAAGTTGGGTGGTGAGGCTCCTGTGGCCACTGCTTCGACGCCTGCGGCGGGGGATGCGTTGAATTCCACTACATCGGATCTAGTGACGATCTCGGCATCTGCTGCTGACTCGACATCTACTGCCGGCCCAGATCAAGCGGCCGCCTCAGCGCCTGCTAGTTCGGATGTGGGAATGCTGCTGGCTACGCCTACGCGCACGTCTCGTCGCGAAAAAATGAGTCGTATGCGTTTGCGCACGGCTGAACGCCTGAAAGAGTCGCAAAATACGGCAGCAAGTCTCACAACCTTCCAGGAGGTGGATATGAGCAAGCTCATGAATCTACGTAAGCAATACAAGGACGCGTTTGAGGCTAAACACGGTGTCAAGCTCGGTTTTATGTCGGCTTTTGTGAAGGCAAGCACCTCTGCGTTGCTGGAGGTTCCCGGTGTAAATGCAATGATCGACGAAGTACACCAAGAAATTGTTTACCGTGATTTTGTGGATATGAGCGTGGCTGTATCAACTCCTAAGGGTCTCGTGACCCCAGTTCTGAAGAACACCGAGTCCATGAGCTTTGCTGATGTGGAAAAGGGACTGGCCGAGCTTGCAGCTCGTGCACGTGATGGCAAGTTGACGCTTGAGGAGATGACTGGTGGCAATTTTACGATCTCCAATGGTGGTGTCTTTGGCTCGCTGATGGGTACGCCAATTATTAACCTGCCACAGTCTGGTATCCTCGGTATGCACGGAACAAAGATGCGCCCTGTAGTTGTGGACGGTGAGGTGGTCGTCCGGCCCATGATGTACCTTGCACTTACGTACGACCATCGTCTCGTCGACGGACGCGAGGGTGTTACGTGTCTGAAGGCTATAGCTGACAAGATTGAGAATCCGGAGCGACTTTTGCTTGACATTTGAGTTGCTTTGAAGGATGGTATGGATTTCTCTTGCAAGTAGCGTGGGATATCTACGTAATTGAATGGAAGTCAAAGCATGGGATGAGTGAAAATACCGAAGTATATCAATACAGAGAAGGAATATTGATACGACTTGCAAATGTAAGTTCAGCCTTGCGAACTAATGCTCTCATCTCAATATGCTGTCGTGTTCACTTCTTTGTATATTTGGTTGCCAATGCTATTGAAGGCTTTGTCAGAGAGTGACGTTTTGTCTCGCAAACATGACGATTTGTGTGTAGGCGGAGATATTTCACAATGTGGACCAACCCCACCCTTATCGTCATCATATCGTGTGTTGACGTCTCTTCGTTGATCACTTTAGAAGCTGTTAAGTCTCAAACTTGTCGCATCGTGATCATGTGGACACAATAATGTCCATACTCAAGTGTACATAATCAGGCACAAAAGAACTTTCGATGCATGTGACGAGTATACCGTATACTACCATATGTATACCAGACAGTCTTTGTTCATTTGCCATTTGATGCAGCAATCATTGCGAGAACGATGTGACCCACACTGAATTGGCATCGAACTTTGGTTGGCCACGAGCGTCTGTCTGTCATTGTGTTGAATCTCTATCATTCCTTGAAATGGCTTCATCAAATGAATTGAAATGGAGAAATGCTCGTCCTGATGATATGCATCACCACTTACGTGATGGCGATAATGCATTGGCTTGTACTGTATCACACGTGACATCTCAATTTGCACGCTGTATTGTAATGCCCAATCTTGTTCCACCTGTAACGACGACGGAGCAAGCACTGGCCTATCGAGAGCGTATCATGAACCATGTACCACAGGAAAAACGTGATCCCAATAGCTCCAATCCGTTTGTGCCTTTAATGACGCTTTACATGACAGACAGCACATCAGCCGACGAAATTCGTCGCGCAGCTGCTACCAAGAAAATCTTTGCTGTCAAGCTGTATCCAGGTACGTACAACGTTAGGGTCAAATCAATGCACATGTAGACTTACTTACAATGCTTGGTGTGTATTGTAGCTGGAGCAACGACCAACTCGGACTCTGGTGTGACCAATATTGATAATATCCATTTGGCGTTAAACGCCATGAGTGAAGTCGGCATGCCTTTGTTGGTGCACGGTGAAGTCACTGATCCATCGGTCGATCTGTTTGACCGTGAAGCTACTTTTGTCGAGCAAGTAATCAAACCATTGGTAGCCAAATATCCAAAACTAAAGGTTGTCATGGAGCATATAACCACCAAGGAGGCGACTGAATTCGTCTTGAACGCGTCAAATAACGTCGCTGCTACTATCACGCCACAGCACTTGATTTACAACCGCAATGCTATTTTCCAAGGCGGATTGCGTCCACACAAGTATTGCCTCCCAGTACTAAAGCGTGAAACGCATCGTCAGGCTCTGCTTCAAGCTATCGCCACCGGAAGCAAGAAATTCTTCCTAGGTACGGATAGTGCCCCGCACGTGTCATCCAAGAAAGAATCTGGCTGCGGGTGCGCCGGCATATACTCAGCCCACGCTGCGCTTGAGCTGTATGCCGAAACATTCGAGTCCATTGGTAAGCTGGATCTCCTCCGTGCGTTTGCATGCGAAAACGGCGCAGACTTTTACGGTCTTGAGCGCAACACCATAGGCGATACTGTCTTAAAGCAGGAGGAGTGGAAAGTGCCCGACCACTATACGTTTGACAACGGGGTCGTCGTACCCCTCAAAGCTGGCGAGACTATCCGCTGGAAGCTGGTGCAGTGAATACTTTACCACAAACTATAGACGTTGTCGTCGCAAAACGCAGACTAGGTGACGATGATTGGTTCACGCAGGAGGTGATGAGATGTCCAAGCTAGCGTGTTTTTCTCTCGTCATTTCAAACACTGACTTTAAAATCCGACACGTTGGTTCATGTGCTGTTGATGATGACGAACTGGGTGGAGAGGAGTCTCCATTTGCAGTACATGTGTCGCTTTTCTTCTTCTTGCCAGTTGTCATGACACTTCCTCGCACGATGAGCGCAGTCAGAAAGCTTAAGAAGTCGGAGAAGTCACGAAAGACTTGACTCACGCGGTAACACGTCTTGCCGACGTTGTTGTCAGGCTGCAAAGGATCCTCGATCACAAGCAATCCGTCACAAGAAAGTGGTGGTGCTAGCACTGATGGAGAGTTGGAGCGGGAACGTCCAACCGTCGGAGAAGAGTAAATTGTAGAAGGCGGCAATACATGTGGCGGTGGCGACATTGATCTTGCTACTGGTGATGTGTTCACAGATGCCGAAGTTGGCTCACCCCATGAAACAATCGAGATCAGGTCAAGGTTTTGTCTGAAATCGTTTCCGTAAAACTGCAGAAAATCCATAAGCAGTTTGCCCAGTAGATATGGTTTAGTCTCGTGCTCACATCCCTCATCCGAACCAGTAATAAAGGAAGGAAGCACTGCTCGCTTTGCTTTTTTCCTCTGCATTTTCTCTGTCTCGGTTTTTATCGGCTGCTGTCTTGCTGAGCATTGCTTAATAATTTCTTTCGCAATAAGCTCTCCCTTGAGACACTGAGATTCATACCGCATGTTCCAGCGAGTATTTGCCGGCAAACCAACTGGTTTCAGTTCGTCCAAATCATAATCGTATGCTAAATCATGCGCGACCTTTTGCCCGTCAGCCAGCAAGACTAGCGCGCCTTGCTCTTGTAGCACATACACCACCATCAAGAGTAAGCCGTACGATGATAAGCCTCCAACATATGGATCATTTAGCCCACGCTCCACCAAAAAATGCTTCAATACAAGTGTTAGCTCCCGCAGTCCGTAAAATGCACTTGCAAGACCTTGTACCAACGTAACACTTGCAACACCATTGTGGTGAATACCATGCGGTTCGTCGAATGTAATGTCAAACGGAATCCGTAGCTCCATCGCGCCGCCATGCTCAGAATCGTTGCTGTTGGCTTTTTCTACGCTGTCCATAGTCACCAGAACCACCACTTTCAATAGCGGGATTGACGCGCGGGTGATCGCGCTTACATCGACATATGCAGACAGCTCACGAAAATGTTCAGCCAAAGCCTCCACGCATTGTTGACCGGTCAAGTTGAACTCCTCCGAAGCTCCAAAGACTACAAGGTCTACATCACTTGCTTCCCCATGTAATCTTGTCGCAAAAGACCCATACCCTTCGACTTGCACGCAATGATTCCAAAGAATTTCAATCTCTTCCGTCACCATTGCAATAGCTTTTTGCATCCATGGACGCTTCTCCCGCGCTTCCCGTCTATGGTGATTGTAAAAGCCCACAATTTCGTCGTGAAGTACAGCCTGCATCATGGCCGTTTGCTCTTCGTAAAGTCTTTGCAAATTGCCCAGCGACAGTCCACCCCCGTTCGCTCTTTCTTCTACTCGATCTTCGTCCATTCGACGCTCTCGCTCTTTTTCTGTTGCTTGAATTACACTTCGTCTCCATTCAAGTCGTTCTTCCCACTCTTTCTCCCGTGAAATGCCATTCACAGGACAAGTTGCAAGATGTTCAGCCAATATATCTCGTGGACAAATTTCTTTGCAGCCAAGTACTGCATTCGGACACACCACATTGTACGAATACAAGTCGGTCATAGTGTCCTCCACCACTTGATCAAGAGCATCAGGTACCTGTCGATATACACATCTCTCCAAATGCAACTCGAGATCTTTGAGCATGCAGCTAAAAGTACATCCAAACCAGCTATTAGGACAGACAACTTCATAATCCTCTGAGAACCTTGAGATCGTTGATTGAAACCACTGTGTGTTCTTCATATTATCCAAAAACATCTCTCTCATCATAGCTTCTTGTTCCTTCTCAATAGTAGCAATAGCCCATTGTCTTCTTCGTTGTATCTCTTCTTCTTCTTCACATTGCAATTGTTTCAAGACATTTAATCGTCGAGTTCGTTCCTTCTCAGCTGCTTCAATGACCCACTGAGTCCAATAAGCTCGTTCAGCAGCCTGTTGTGCTTGTTCTCCATTCAAAAAAGCTCTCTCCTCTTCACTAAGCGTCGAATGACGAATAAACTTGCAAGTAGATGGTTGAACACGGCCATTGAGCGTCTCGAAACTCTGATTAGGCTCATGTACAAGAGTATTCCTTCGACAATACAATCTCTCGGTCTCTGGAGTCAATACTGGCACAACTGGAGACGCCACAAGACAATCCATCGCTCCATTACTGTTTCCTGATGGTTTATGGGGCTCTGCAGCAGCACAAAGTCCTGTTTCGTCCTCTGTAACGTCATCAACAGATTTCGACCTTGAGACCGACACATGAAGACGTTGTGTGGACGTTGTGGACTCTCGGAAGCCGTAAACAGCTGGTTTCTTCTTTGCACGACGTTTACGAGGACCTGAGTGTGTTTTTCGTGGCTTTATCTTGTCTTGAACGTGTGTTATCGTGTCCAAGAGCGCCGTCCCGTGACTCATGATGTTGTAGTGTCAATGTGTAGTGAAATCGTGTTTATTACACCATAACCGACATGTAATTCCTCAAATAAGGTAGACCACATGAATCTTTCAATATCCACGTTTAGTACCCTAGATTGTTTTGTCTGATTGTAAATATGAAGGTCGATATTGATGGCTTGGAAGTAGTATTCCCGTATGACCGCATGTACTCGGAACAATTACAATATATGCGTGAATTAAAACGTGCTCTTGATGCTCAGGGACATTGTATGTTGGAAATGCCAACGGGTACAGGTAAAACTGTATCTCTACTTTCCCTTGTACTTGCTTATAAATATGCCCATCCAACGGCTGGTAAATTGGTGTATTGTACACGAACAGTCCCTGAAATGGCAAAATGTGTGGAAGAGATTAAGCGACTTATGACATGTCGCATACAAGTATACGGTACCAAGGCACAAATCACAGCCGTTTGTCTCAGCTCACGACGTAATATGTGTGTCCACCCAAAAGTAGTGGCCCATGCTGATGGGGAAGATGTTGATAGTCAATGTCGAAAGATGACGGCATCATGGGTTAGGGCAAAAGCAGCTGCTTCAACTAGTTGGAACGTCCATGACGTTATCAGACCTCCGGACGAGAGTTTACAATCGATTGAAACCTGTTCATTCTTTGAAGATTACGAATCAAGAAAAAGTGATGATACAATCTTACCACCTGGTGTTTATGCTGTAGATGATCTGAAGGAATTAGGGACTCAAAAAGGCTGGTGTCCGTACTTTCTGACAAGATACGTTGTTACCTATGCGGATGTTGTCGTCTACAATTATCAGTACATGTTGGATCCAAAAGTGAGTCAATTAATCTCGAGGAATTTTGAGAAAGAAAGCATTATTGTCTTTGATGAAGCACATAATATTGATAATGTGTGTATTGAAGCATTGAGTGTTGACTTGGATCGACGAGGACTTGATCGAGCATCGAGAAATCTAACGGCATTGTCTAGTCAAGTGAATAAACTCAAGCAAGCGGACAAATCTCGACTTGATGCGGAATATCGACGATTGGTCGAAGGTCTTCGTTCAAGCAGTGCAGTCGTGACACCCACGTATACGGATCCGGCCACGCACCGACCAATTGATACGAGTCATGATATCATGCTTGCAAATCCAGTATTGCCAGATGATGTACTGGATGAAGCCATTCCGGGGAATATTCGACGGGCAGAGCACTTTGTAGCATTCATGCGTCGACTGATTGAGTATTTACTCCAACGAATTCGAGTACGACAAGTGGAATCTGAGACGCCTCAGGCTTTCCTTCATCACTTGCACCAGGCTATTAGTGTCGAAATCAAGCCTATGAAGTTTTGCTACACGCGGCTTAACTCATTGTTGCGCACATTGGAAGTGACGAATTTGGAGGAGTATAATTCTTTGATTCACGTAGCAGACTTTGCAACTTTAGTGGCAACATACGCAGAAGGGTTTATGCTGATCATTGAGCCATTTGATGGTGCATCAGGCGTCCACGATCCGGTGCTGCAACTTTCGTGTTTGGATGCATCGCTGGCGATACGGCCGGTGTTTGAGCGTTTCTCCAGCGTCATTATCACATCTGGCACGCTGTCTCCAATTGATTTGTATCCTCGCCTGCTAAATTTTAACCCTGTGATTCGAGAATCGCTGCCCATGTCAGTGTATCGCTCAAGTATTTGTCCGTTGGTGATTACGCGTGGTAGTGATCAGATGCCTGTGAGTACCAAGTTTGACCTACGTGACGATCTCTCTGTCGTTCGCAATTATGGAACACTTTTGCTCGAAATGGCCGCTTGCACACCTGATGGTATGGTATGTTTTTTTCCATCTTATTTATACATGGAAAAAATTATTGGTCAGTGGGATTCACTTGGCGTGCTGAAACGCGTTCTATCAAGCAAGCTATTGTTTATTGAGACAAAAGATATTGTCGAGACGACGTTAGCTCTGGATAATTACAAAAAGGCCTGTGATTGTGGACGAGGTGCTATCTTTTTTTCAGTTGCACGTGGTAAAGTAGCCGAAGGAATTGATTTTGACCGTCACTATGGACGTGCCGTGCTTCTTTTTGGTATCCCGTTTCAATACACGCTGTCAAATACGTTGCGTGCACGGCTCGAGTATCTTCGATATACTCATCAGATTCGTGAAGGTGATTTTCTTACGTTTGATGCATTGCGTCAAGCTGCTCAATGTGCTGGTCGAGTCCTTCGTAGCAAAACTGATTATGGTCTTGTCATTTTTGCTGACTCACGATACAATCGAGCTGACAAGCGAACGAAATTACCGCCGTGGATTACACAATTCCTCGTGGATTCACATTTGAATTTATCAGTGGATATGGCGGTTTTTATGGCCAAGAAATATTTGTCGTTAATGGCACAACCAGTCAATGAATCTGTGAACGTCAACTCGATCTTGCTTGATGCTGATGGGGTTGCAAAGTGGCTTGGTAAACATCCAAAAGATGACGAATCAATGCAGCCGTAAGTTTAGCATAACATGTTTTTTTTAAATGAAAACCGATAGGACAGTTTTAACAATCTCTAAAGTGTCTAAGTAACACCTTTAAACAAAGGTAAAAAAGAAAAGCAATTAATAATTTTTAGGTAAAACATGCTCCATTTTCAGTTAGACACCCTTAACAAAGTAAACAGTGACTTATACTGCAACTAGGTCGGATACTCCATATCTTGCTCATACACCTTTCTTAGTTGCGGGCCGCGTCAAGCACAATACCCTCAAACTTGGTCTGAAACCACTTGATTGCATCATCCTTAGTAAGACGGTGTGGTGCGCCAACACGCGATTGCCGAATCTTACGACGAGCAACTCGAGCTCCTGGACGCTTAAGTACCACGAAAAAGTCCATACCGTAAATACCTGTGGATGGATCATACTTGATACCTAAATCAATGTGTTCTTGGATACCAAATCCAAAGTTGCCCGTTTCCGAAAAGTTTTTACGAAGAAGTTCGTATTCCTTCACTTTAAGACCACGGTCTAGAATTTCCTGGGCAAGTTCACCACGGATTGTAACATGACACGAAATCTTTTCATTACGACGAATACCAAAGGTTCGAACCGTGTAGCGTGCTAATGAACAGCAACAACAACAAGAGAGCAGCACAAAAAGATCAAAGTTAGTCCCATGTGTCCCAATTTCTCTATCCTTTTTCTCTCTCTCTCTCTCCCTTATCACGACCAACTATTTCCTACACCTAGCACACTTTATGTTAAAACACAACATAAAGTGTCTAAAGCGAGTGTACACAACGATCAAAAATGATGAACGATTACGCTTCTTTTGCCATCTGTTGAAATGGTCGAAAAGATACACACCAACCTCCAAGATCATTGATGTTTGCGTATTGTATCAGTTTTTTCACCTCTTTCAAAGCTCGTTTTTTGTACTCATAACGAGCGCAATCGGGGATGAACTAGAGATTACGTAATACTCCAGCACCCGGAAAGGCCGTCAAATATTTAGACACACTCTCTTAATTGAAAATGGTCCGGGTAAGTAGCCCGTTAAGGCAATTCTTTACTTTTACACATGTGTTAAAAGCTTACCCTTTGAGTACACAGGCTTCTGACCAGTTAGTTGCTCAAGCACACGAGCAGCACGTGTTAGCTTATCACCCGACTCGCCAACACAGCAATTAATGACGAGCTTATCGACACGAATTTCGCGCATAACATTGTTACTTTTGTCGCCAGCCTAATGTTTCCGTTTTTTTTATCATTTCATAAAGTAGTAATAAGGTTAGACATTTGTTGTTAGTTTATAATGGCTAAAGCGAATGGACGTACCATCTTTAATTATGTTGTTTTGGAGCTTTTGGAGAAGTACTGGCACAGTTACGGTATCAATAATACCAGGTAATTAAAATGGTTGGTTGGGTACAAGCAAGCAGACACCAACCAATCGACATACAAAATGTCGCAGTATCGTGTTTACTATGCTGCAAGGCTACTGAGCTATAAGTCGACAATTGAATGAATCATGGCTTAATTGATGTGACACATTTCTTCGATTAAGTGCGATAAAAGCTCTAGAGGTGAGACACATTTGTATGTTGTATGCTTGCATGACGTTGCTCTGTTTATATAAACGATATGCTCTCTACTACTGAGTTGCTTAAGATTATAGACACTTATGTTACAATCAGCTATTTCTGCCTCAGTCTCAAACCGTTTAGAGCCTCTTCTAGTGGGTTCTTATCCGAGTTATTTGCCAAGCAGCATGCAATAAAGTGTATGCGTTAGCTTCACTATAGACCTCACGATAGATTAAGCAGCAAATGTAGTGCATTCCGTTGTGTCAACACTGTCTCTTCTTGTCTTGAAGCCGCCACTTGAGTTGTATGACCATTAATATGGTAGCAGAAAGCTCCTAGCAGCTGCAATCATCTTGGTCAGGATGTCTTATGCTTGATGAGTCACATGGGATCTCTACAGCGTAACTTTGACTTCCATATTTCCCTACAATAAGTTGTATGCAATGCATCTGAATTGCTACGATCGAGCTTCCTTGTTATTGTAAAGATGCAGCTCAAACGTCTTACGATGTGTGTGGTCCCTTGCAACCTTGAAGTCTTTCTAGCGCTAGACACGACCGAACTTGTATGAGCAAGTAATTTTCTACAACGACCTTTCGTCTTGTTAGACATTGCGACTTGTCATGCGCAATCAAACAAGTTAGATAATGCCTACGGAGACGGACGCGAGGCGAAACCTTTGGTGCAGTATGACGTTTGGAGGATTCGTCACCTCTAGCACGTATTGCTTCGTTCCATGTATTCTACCAGTCTCTACGTGTTCTACACGTAATGAATGATGTTTACAACAAGCAAACTAAAACCTGGTCACCATATTGCAGAGAAGAAGTGCGTTCTAGTCTATAGCCTTAGATTGTATCAAAAATCCAGGTCACAATCGGTTGAATGAGATATGACACAGTCGCAAGTTGTTGCTCGCCGTAATTTTCCATGACTTTCATTCAGCCTGACCATCACAAGTATGTCCAGTCGCGTATACAATGCTATGCTTATCATGAATCATTACGTTATAGAATCATAAGCACTGCAGTCATGTTGTAGTAAAAAGTAGCTTTGTCGTATGGATTGAATCGTCTTTGAGAATGATACGTACGTACGTACTCTTTTTTGCCGTCCAATTTAGCAGTACTAGCAGGTAGAAACTGCTTGGTAACGTTGCAATAGGAAGCGCTGGCTGCACATTTGTCGAAAACAATAACGACAAAGATACCATCGGGACATGTCAATCGATGGAATAGGTGTATCGAGCTCAGGATGTCTGTCGCGCGTCAGCAAACAGAGAATCACACACACGCACATCAACGACCTTGATTCTCTTCTATTTTCAAGCAAGATTCTTTAATTCTTGTATTGTTGCTAGCTCCTTCCTTCCATGCAAACACTGGCATAGAATGCATTTTTTTCGAATACTTTGCAGTCCAACTGCTTTCAAACGAAGGTGATCAAGTATAAAGGTAGGTGTAACTGTGTCAACGTAGATCCTAGTCAACTATCATGTCGTTGACGCCCTTTCATCTATCGTCTGTTTTTGTGTTAGACAGTTGTCCGATGCTTCAGCTTGATGGACATCTCCAACTTTTTTGTCAACCGTCTTCTTGCAACCATAACGGCTTCAAGAGTACAAACGATGACAGGCGAGTGAGATGCTATTGCTCGTCAAACGTGTGTATCAAGAGTTTCGTCTCTTCGCATTGTGTCGTGCGATGACTTGGCAAAGCTTCATACGTCGCTCTTTGCCAAGAATCAGCTCGCTACTTTGAAAGGTGCCGGGTTTGATGACCATCATCTCGACCCATTTCTTTGACCAATTTAGCTTGTCGCACCCTTACAATCTTTAAGAATAGAAAATTGGGTCCTTGAAGCAATACCTACCATACCTATTTGTAACCGCTACAAATAAAACCGGGTCAAAAGGGTCAGTCTTTGTCGCAACGTCGCCAAGAGACGTGCAGATCTGCACAGGTGGTCACTTCGCCTGTCAGCGCTGACGTCAGGAAAGAAACTGACACTACCTTGTGGTACAACAACGACGACGTAAGCAGCCTTTCACTATCGATTTTGCATTAATCGAAAGAGACGCAAAGACTCAAATATATACATATCAACACAATATCATTCGGAAGTCTATTTTCACTCAGTTTCACGAGATTACTATCAAACTATACTTTGATAAAGAAGAAAAAAAAAGTACCTACAACTGGATAACGGGGCATCTTAGTACAAAGTCATTCCTCCTCATCCAAGGTTTGTATCAACTGCGTGTGTACCATAAGGAGCCAGAACCATACGATCTAAACAGTATAGGCGACATCTTGTCTTGTGTCCCGTTTTTACCATCGCCGCGTCGCACACTTCAGTTTGATTGGCTTGTCTTGTCGTGAAATAGTCAGGTCGGCAATTAAAAGCACTTTTTTGAGGCTGCTTTTCGGACCCACTATTTCCCATAACGTCCGTCATTACCCAAACTGCCATCGTACCCACAAGTGACTCTTTTGTGCGATCATTCATTCGTATGAAGGCACCAAGTCAAACACGTTTTGTAGCAATGCATTTATTGAATGACTCGGATACATTGAAGGAAAAAAAGCAGCAACAAGTAATGACCAAATCTTCACAATTATGTCATTCACCTACTGATCCTAGTGAAGAAGATCCGATGATGACGTCGCCCGTATTAACTGGAAAATCCGTGCCTGTAACATCACCAACTACGACGAAAACTACGCTCCCAGGTCTTCAGTTTGCTATCTCAGCACAGCGTGCACCTAGTCGTGAATTACGGCTACCATCATTCTCTACTTCTTCTCCTTGTTTATATGAAGTGGAGAATCAGCATCATACATCTGGACCTGGTGCTAGTAGTAGCACGGATGAAGAAGAGATGATAGAGCCACGAGTGGAAAAGAATTTATCTTCAAGACGTAAGAAAGGAACACGTCGAGGAACACTTCATCCAGAGGCAAAGAATGTATTGAAAGCCTGGATGTTTTCACCTGAACATTTTGCACACCCGTATCCAAGTGAAGAGGAAAAGGAAGAATTGGCTCAAGAAGCTGGAATTGAAGTGAAACAGCTTTCAAACTGGTTTACAAATGCTCGAAAGAGACTGTGGCAACCTGTTTTGCGCCAATCGGGCGTAGAAGTCAAGAACTTTTTGTCAACAGGCCGAGGTGGTCCACGTGGAAACAAATTAGATGTGCCAGCGAATCTTCATGAGCTCGTAGTACCATCACCTGTACCCAGTCCACCAAGTTCACCTCGAAAGCGCTCGTGGTCTACGAGCTCTTCACCGTCTACTAGTTCTACCATTTGTTTGGATGAAGCAACAAAGTCCGTCAAGAACTCTCGCAAACGTTCAAAACTAAGCAATGGTGCATGGGATAAAAATCCTGTTACTCAACTGCAGAATCTGGAGCTTATTGCGGCGACGTCACTACTCAAGCTGCAGCATTTGAACCAGATTGTGCATTAGTTCCACGATTGAGCAATTCCAACAATGTTTGGTATTTATTTTACTCATCTGTATGTCGATAGTTGAAGCGGAAGTACAGCTAAATAGAAGAAAAGTATTTGCAGCATTCATATTGAAGGACTTTGAACCAACTCATTGGTCCCTGTATCCATCCAAACACGTTTGTATTCATATTGTTTGCTACGTAACGGTATCAGTATGAGACTTTCGCTGTGCCTTGCGTGCCAAAAAGCGAGCTTTAGCAGCAGCAATTGCGTCTTCCTTGCTCGGTTTCTCAATTTTCTCTGCTTGAATCAATGAAGCGTCTGTCTTGACATGTACATCCTTTGACTCAAGCAAGGTCTCACGAGCAGGTGAAAAACGACGATCGTCTAATTGCTCACCGCTTCTCGCCTCCTTGGTCGCAGCTTTGTCATGGGTCTTCACTAACTCAAGTCCATGAGAATCGTCACGTTCGTGGCCTCGCTCAGCTCTAGCTGCTTCAGCACTTGTCGTTATTGCACCATGTGTCTCCTGCACTGTGTATGCACTACGTGCATTCGCTATCGTGCCACCCATTGCTATATTCTTGTTAAGGTTCGCATAAAAGCCAGCCATGGCATGTTCGCCTTGCTTTGTGACATCCTCTTGTTCCTCCATAGCTGCAAGTTGTGCATCCTCTGCCTCCCACTTTTTCATCTCCTGTAACTTCCTCTTGTATGATGCTGATACAAGTTTTTCTTTATCTCGATACTGTGCCTCATCAGCATTTCGTTCGTTCAGCAGTCGTCGCTCACGAATACGTTCATTCTCCACTTCTCGAATCTTAGCTTGATGTAAGAGTGTACCAATGTACTTTGGTCTTTTCTTATCAAGTTCTCGCTTAGCTGCTGTTTCAATAGCTTGACTCTCCCTTGCATTCTTCATATCATCATACACTGCATCATAATCAAAGACCGCTGCGTCTTCGGCTAGTGCTTGAGCTCGTATTTTATCCACATGACTCTGCTGGAGACTGCAAACAGCTTCATCTCCTATTCGACGTCGAGTATTCACTTGATCATCTTCTTCTTGTGCCTTTAGCTTGTTGTTTTCCTTTGCTGCTGCAGCAAAAACATTGAAACCAGTGGCAAGTTCCTATGATAATGATACAATATGTTTAGGACAAGATTATAGTATGAAGACAACGAGGTGAGTGATGCAAATTGCATGAATTACCTTCTTCTTTGCATCCTTTTTCGGTATAATGAGTCCATACTGCTTTGTTCCTGACGTAAAGGGCGTATTCACAGACTTCTTCTTGCTCTTCTCATTCGTCAGCTTCATAGAAAATGATGCTACTGTAAATGAGTCGTAGTAAAAAAATAGTAATACGAATACTATTTTTTGATCACGACTCGTAGTAGTATGTTTAATATGAATTTGTTTGCAGCCTTGTACGAGTTTCACAATATTGCATTAGTACGTCATAAAAAGTCCTACAAATTCACAAATTCATCAAATAAACTTTGACATAAAAAGAAATTCAATGTTTGAACTTTCATCGTATTGTTAAAATGGTGTATCATACACCAAGCTGATTTTGGGTAAAAGACCCATTCGTCCGCTAGAGTTACTCATTTTTAGAAGCAGCATGGGCCTTCTTCTGAGCAACACGAGCCTGACGCTGTTGGCGTGAACGCTTGGCCTGGCGTTTGTACTTCTTATCAAACGAGTAATCCTTCTTCGGAGCAGGTGACGGGTCCGCACGAATTGCTTCATGTACCTTGGTAATCAAATCTTCCAGCTCATCCGGATTCACACCAGCCTTGACATACTCAGCATAGTGAGCAGCAAGCATTTCTGGATCATCCTCTTCCAGTTCCTTCATATGATCCGAGATATGAACACCAAAGATACGGTCACGGTGAACTTCAGCGTCGTAGCTCTTGTCATCGCGACTGTAGCCAGGGAAACGCTTTTCACTGTGTGGAATATCTAATCCAGCATCAGCAGCACCTTTCAAAGCACCAAACACACGGTTACCCGTGGTTGTAGTACGTAGACCAACGTCCAAATAGCATCGGAATGGACGTTTCTCATCGGCAACTTCATCGACAAAGTACGTACGGCCATTGCTCTCTGTCTTGACAATCTCTCCATCCACTTCAGTATTGCCTTCATAGTCTTCATCTAGCCCAAGTTTTTGCAAGACTCGACGACCTACCAATAGACCTGTCGCATACGCTGCCGCATAATTCTTGAGACCAACTTTCAAGCCATAACGTGGTAATTCTGCCGATGTAGCTTGAGCTAGAATTTTATCACCATCAATTTCAGCATACGCAATTTGACAAATGACTTTGGTATTGGTAATACGAACTACAAGACGATACTTTGGTGAATTGTATTTGTTCTTATCTTGCGTAATCAAACGTTTCCGAGCACGATAATCCGTCTTGCCTTCTCGACGACGACGATATTTGACCTGATAGCGTTTAAAATACGCCTTATTCTTTAAGACTTTCACAAACGGCATTTCTCCAATGGATGAAAGGTTTCAAACTGAGACTGGTCGTTATTAGTCACTGACGATACAAGTTGGTTGGCTCGCAAGGACTGCGTGTGTGTACATACAAACATGTACATGCGGAGAGCTAGATGAAGACAAGATATAGGGTGGTTTTTAGAATATGTGGTGCACATACTATGACTTGTACCCAATGAACGCGTTACTATGGCTGTAGTATACTTATGGATTGGTGGAAATAATTGATATAGGTCTAGGGGAGAGATGACTGGTTCTAAGTGGCATGAGCTAGAAGACTCAAGTGGTCCATTCCAAAGCTTATTAGTTCGTTTAGCGTTCTCTCTCTTAGTATCAATGGTATGTTTCTTATTGCTTATGCATTCATTGTATCTTATACACATAAATATATAGTAACTGATTTATTGTGATATGGTATGGTCGATTTATTCCTTAACTTGTATCTGTATGAAAACTGAATGATTCCAGACTTTTACTCGTTTTGTTTCAATTGGCCGTGTGGTGCTTATTAACTACGGCCCAGATGCTGGCAAAATTGCTACAATTATTGACGTAGTGGATGAGAACAAGGCTTTGATTGATGGTCCTTTTAGTGTTACAGGCGTGAATCGTCATGTGATTAGCTTTAAGCGGTTGTCACTTACGGACTTGACAGTGGACATTCCTCTTCAAGCACGTGAAAAGACATTGAAGAAAGCGCTGGCAAAGGCCGAGACACTTGCCAAGTGGGAGAAATCAACGTGGGCGAAGAAGCTGCAGAACAAGAAGACGCGTGCTGAGCTAAACGACTTTGATCGTTTCAAGGCGATGATTGCTCGTAAGCAGAAGAGCTCGTTGATCAAGAAGGCCGTTGCTGCTGCCCGCAAGAACTAATAACGTCTAGTTGCTCATAGCTCAAGAGAGAGTTGGTTGATGACGACCACATACTTGCAGGATCTGTTGGTTGATAAGCAAGTGATCCTGATGATCACTTTTGGTGCTGATGGAAGGAAAAGGCTTTGAGGAAGAATAAACGTCCGAATGGGTTATTGTACTGATTGATATGATAATCTCATTGATAAGCACGATAGTTGTCTCTTACTCATTCAGATCAGTCACTACATGTGATGGCGAAGTCAACAACAGGCAAAATGATTCACTGCACCTTGTTAAAGTGTTGTATCACTGCCATTTGTATACATTTCTACTGCACATAGTCTCGCTAAAAGGCCACTCACTACATGCTGCTGAAAACTATCTACACACATGATGAGCCTCTATAACCTTGTCTTCGTCCTGTAAGTACTCTACTTAATCAACCATCATCCAATACTTGACCACAAGAAGCTCTCTATCTGTTGCTTTGCATCTGAATGAAACACTCACAAGCAATGACACATGCTGCTTTATATATATATAAGAAACTGCAGCTTCATTTAGTCCGTTAAAGTCCACAACAAAAGCTTTCTGAACGACACGAGCCTTGCTTCTTTTGTCAATTCAGTTACAGCTACCCACCCACAAGAAGTATGAGACGAATTTTGACATCCAAATCCCAGCTCGTTTCTCCTACATTCATGTATGTATACTCAAACTACTCCATCAAGCTGTCTGGTAAAGCCTTCGCAATATCTGCAGTATCGCTTCCCTTATCATCATTTCATCTCCATTCTCGTACATCATTCTGATCCGCCATGTGATCGAAATTTCTTCCACTTGCGTGTAAATTACAGAGACGCAATTTGCTTGCTCCAAAGTACAGTCACACAGAAAAGTAACTTGCTCCATAATAGTCGGACGCCTTCCTTGAGCAAATCCTCACACGTTTTCTAGTCGCATCTAGATGCTGTACTCATCTGTCTCGAGCAGAGCTGGTGGCGGCAGGTTCTTGAAACTGTTTTGCTGCAAAGCAAGCTGCTCAAATTGTTTCGCTTCGTTATCCAACTGCAGCTCCGGTGTAAAATCAAAGTCCTTGAACAAGCGCTTATCATCCTTGTGTCCGTTCGGGT
This sequence comes from Peronospora belbahrii, assembly GCA_920618645.1. Classification (NCBI taxonomy): domain Eukaryota; phylum Oomycota; class Peronosporomycetes; order Peronosporales; family Peronosporaceae; genus Peronospora; species Peronospora belbahrii. The sequence continues at coordinate 135,182 of CAKKTJ010000258.1, read as the reverse complement.
TGGGGCGCTGCACTTGGGCAGCGTTCGGGTCCATAAGATCAAACCCTCGCTCCATCTCTGAAATTTCCTGGTCCGTAAATGCCTGAGGAAAGTTCGATGTGTCAGGCACTCCAGACGGGTCCTTCTTGATCTTGGGCTGAAATGGAGGCGCTAACTCGCGTGCCTTGAGCTTCTCCCAGTTGATACCAGAAAAGAATGCGTGATCAAAGATTTCCCGGTCACCAGTTGGACCAGAGCCTAGTCGTTGCTTCGGGTCGCGATGCAGTAATCTCTGAATAAGGTCGCGAGCGTTTGGTGACAAGTACTCCGGGATAACTAAGTGGCCACGGAGAATGTTGTGAAACAGTTGCTTCTTGTCGTTTGTATAGAATGGTGGCAGACCAGTCAGCAACTCAAACAGTAGAGCACCCACTGAATACCAATCCAGGGCAAAGCCGTGACCAGAGCGCGACAGCATTTCTGGCGCTAGGTACATGGGGGAACCACAAAACGTGCTGGCCGATGTGTGATCCTTTATACCTTCCTTTGAGATACCAAAGTCGGTCAGCAGACAGTGGCCGTCCAGGTCCATCACAACGTTTTCAGGCTTGAGGTCACGGAAAACAATATTTTTTGAGTGAAGATGCGACAGAGCCAGCGCGATTTCTCCAATGTAAAAGGCGGCTTCGTTTTCGGTAAAAGCCTTCCGTCGAGTAAGCGCCGAAAGCAAATCACCACCACCGCAGTACTCCATGACCAAAAACAGGCGGTCCTGCGATTGGAACGCAAAGTATAACGTCACAATGTACGGATGATCTGAGCACGCCTGAAGCGCTGCCTTCTCTGTGTGAATATACTGCGCCTGATTCTTTTGCACAATAGCCTGCTTATTGTACGCCTTTAGTGCGTACCACTTGTCGCGGTTCGAACCCTTGCCGCGTACCAAGTACACCTTGGCAAATGCACCACGACCAAGCACCTTGACGAATTCAAAATCACGAGGACCCAAAGCAAGGTCTTTCTGGTACTTGTTCTTAAATGCCAAGTGACTCACCTGCGTTGCGTTACCCTCGCGAGCAGCCATCTCATTACAAGGCTTTGGCGGCTGCGACGGATTTGTAGCTGCTAAGTTTGATCCACTGCCAAGCAACACACGAATCGGGTGGCCAATCGGTGATAAGTGAACTGGAAGACTACCGCTAGCATTGGAAGCATCAATGCGTGCACCTCGCGCAACCAATAGTTTCGCGGCTGAAATATCGCCTGATTCGGCTGCCATGTGAATGGCAGCGTTGCCTTGGTAATCCGTCACGTTGGGATCTGCTCCTGCATCTAGCAATTCCTTCACACATCTACGAAATACATAGCATCAGTATAAATTCAAAGCAACCTACAGTATCCAGTCTACTTAATACTTACTCCACATTGCCAGCCTGAACCGCAATATGCAGCGCCGTATGGCTGTCTCCGGTACGTGCGGACGGGTCCGCACCACGCATTAGCAGCTCCTTCACTGCATTCGGGTGATTATTACGCGCGGCAAGATGCAGCGCCGACGTCTGATTAATCCCCACGCCATTCACATCCACAACATTATCACGTAGTAGCGTCGCAATGAGATGCCAATTACCCACTTCTGCGGCATCAAAAAGCTGAAACTGTTTCTTCTTGACATCTCTCAAATCCAATATCATCTGTGGTGCAGTGGATCTCAATTTGCCTGCACCACCCGATGGTGCATCAACGGACCGTCCTCCATTCATTTCCAATTCATGAATCACTTGATCCTTCATGGTCAACTGCTCTCGCAAGGATCGATTTTCTTCCAGCAATTGTTTAATCACAACATCCTTAGGGTCCGATGATTTATCAGCTCCACGAACAATCTCATGGTCTTCCAACATACTCGGACGTGAATAGTCCGTCTCAATAGCTCCTGTTTGCACCATGGGTGGAAGAATACCTGTTGTGACACTCGTTCCTGCTCCTGCTCCTGGAATTGTCGTCACGGGCGTTGCGTCATGAAAACTTCCACGTACTTGTGTTTTCTTGAGTGCATTAATATGTGCTCGTACTGACTTGACCCAATCTTCCATCTCTCGTGCTGTACTTGCTTGACAAAACATTTTTTTCGTCGGTGTGACCACTTCAAAGCAATTAGCTTTATCATCAATTGTACTCTTTCGTACAATTGTATCCGGTGTTAATTCCAATTCTCCTTTTAAATGTACAATATCTTCTTTTCCAGTATTAAAAAAGCCACCACCTTGTTTATAATAGGATAAATGACCTTCGGCTAACACAAAGAAACGTTCTTTCCAATTCGCAAATGCATCCATACTAGACATGGCACGTTTGGTTAAGAAACCTGTCTTACTTGATACAAACCCGGTCGTATCATCTTTGAAAGAAGATAAAGGTTGACCCAAGGTAAGCCCAGGAGGGGAAGGGGACGATAACAAAGTCGTTGCCGGAGGTTTTCCAAAACTTATCGTATTTCTCGTACTTAAGCCGTTTCCATTGCTACTTCCAAAAGTAGCATTAACAGGACTCATGCCACCAAACGCGTTTATACCCGTACTTAATGTTTCACCTTGACTATTACCACGTCGACGTGGTTTTGTAAACCGTTTAGTAATTGTCAGTTGACGCTCTCCAGGACCACGTGTAGTATTACTATTAGTGCTCGACATGAGAGAACAAACACAACAAAAGAGGATCACGACGAAATCGAGCGCTTCTTTAGCTTTGTGCCTTATCCCCCTTTTCCTCTCTTTTTTGTGGTCTGTACATATATTTTGTATCGTTTGAAGTAGAAAAAGTATATAAAAAATGATTTATCATAGGTACATTAGATTAAACAGGTCAAAACTACCAGCTAAATAGATACACAATGTATTTGTTATGTTATGTTATATAATAGGAAACGAAATTATGAGATACAACACAACTGGAGATCAAATTTAAGCTCAGCCTGGATTCTTTTATGGTAGTATACATAATGATATTCTACCAATAGAATACGTTGATTCAGGCCAGATGGCGTGTATGGAGACGTTCGTAATGGTCATATGACAACAACACTACACAAAAAAGAAGCTGAGACTAATCAAATAGCTTTACTTTATACAGTAGTAGGTATTTTATATGTAAATTTGTATGATTATATCAGTCTTAGATCAAAGATTCGTCAACAATTAAGCTTACAATGCGCTATATACGCGTGAGTTTTGTATCTCCTCCTACTCTAAGCTTTAACAGATAATGGTGTTGCTTTCTCAATAATCTTTACTTCTCCATCAGTTTTCTCGTAAATTTAAGAATCGACAGTCGCTCGTTCTGAGCTTTTGCTGTGCAAATGACCTTATTGTGAGCAAAATCAAAGCGTGACAAATTCCAAAACATTCTTCAAGTCAAAGACTCACATACAACACAATTGGCTTGAAAAACAGTAGAACGCACCGTCATTTGAAACTCGTCCTTGGATAGAATTGTAGCAATCTCGTTGGGTTTGTTCTCTGCTATGACAACCATGTAGAAGATTCCTTGAGGAGATAAGAGATTCTTGAGTTTTGGCAGCAATCGATTAATCACTTGACGACCGTGACGACCTCCTGCCCAAGCAGCTTCAATACCCCTGTAGAAACAATTTCCCATTGTCACTTAACACGTCTATACCTCTAGAGTGTTTTTTTGCATTGCTTACATTGATCCAACTTCCTTCGACGGTGTTGGCACGTACGGTGGATTAAACAATAACACATCAACTAAACCCTAGAGTTATCGAGTAAGTAAAAGTATCGAATAAAAACATCGATTTCAACTGCTTTCGTCAAGTGCCTCCTCACCTGTATCCGATGTTCGTAGCATTGCAACAGGTCTGTGCGCACGAGATCAAACGTCTGAGCTCCGTTATTCATTGCCGTTTGTTGTGCCACACTTGTTGCCAATCGATTGATGTCGGTCGCTAGAAACATTGACTGTACTCCCAATTGCTGCAACTGGGTTGCCAAATACACAAACACTGCACCACTACCACAACTGAAGCAATAAGAGTCAATGCATTTGTAGCTATGCAGTACATTTAAATGATAACGTACCCAATCTCGACGCAGATTGTAGGGTCTAGTGCTACTAGTTGAGGTAGTTCAGCTTGCAACGCATCCACAAATAGAAAAGTATCTTCAGCTGGTTCGTATACATCGCAGTCGTACGACATGTCAATTATCGGGAGTTCTGCCATTGTCTGATGACCTGCGAACGAATGGTGGAATGTGCACCACACAAGAGGAGAAGAAGATCATGAAAAGACGCAACAAGTACAAGTTGCTGTTTATCTTCTATACATGAATTGGGTGATGACAAGAAAAAGACGTGATGTGAACAGCCGATGAGAATGGTGCAGAAGATGAGGAACGGGCATATCAAGAAGACAAGGAAGCAATCGTGTGGAAGCTTCAGAAAATGTCGCCAGGATGAACAATGACGTCACAGAAGTAGATGATAACTAGACAGACTGCAGACTATAGACTGCCATGGCAGCCGAAGCCTAGGAAGTGACAAATGCAAAGATTTTCATTGAAATAAACATAAACATCTTCTGTCTCACCGTTACAGTACAAGGGTTCACATTGCGATTCCATTTCTTACATCGTCGTCTCTTGCCAATTTCAGCTCAAAGCTTTACGTCACGACAAAATCCATCATTACCACCCCTATTTTGACTGTAAATACTCCAAAAATCGCTTTTGCAGCTCAAATTCCTGCTCCCAAAGCTCCGCCTCTTTCTGACGTTGGTTCATATCAAATTGAATCTTCCTCTCAATCAGCTCCAAAATTCGTGTACGAAAGTTATTACTACTGCAACCGTCCTGGACGTCCGATGATGAGGATGATGCAGCAGAGGGTTTCACACCCAGCGAAACATCCACCTTCCGCCGTTTATGCGGTAATGTAGTGGATATGGTAGACGACGACGACGACGAGGAAGGATTGAACAACTCGGCACTCTCACTTTTCGTTGCAATGACCGTCTCCTTGCCATTACCATCCACAACCATCTGTCCAGCCATCTTATGGTTCTTTCTAATCAACGTATCATTAATCTCACGTAAAATCGCCTCTTTTCGAGAATTTTCCTCCATTGTCCCGTGTTTAAATAATTTGTCGTGTTTCCCATCAGTATACATTTTCATAAGAGCCGTTACGCGATCACTGTCAATAATAATAAAACAACAAGATATACGATTACAAAAACTATCACATCTAAAGTTGCTACAAAACCTCCAATAGTGACCACAATACAAAATTGTATACTCAATACGCACCGACAAGTGTGCCATGAAAAAGCTCCCAGGTTTTTAAACCCTTGCATCCCTACGGATTCCGCCACATTTTGCCACATTTGAAGCCTTGTACCATGTTTTGCCGTAAATGGATTATTTACTTGCAGTGCTTCTAATAACATAACGTCCATTGATCCATTAAATTTGGCATATCGGCCACGTACAATGGGCTTTTGGATTGACGATACTTGTGGTCTACCTGCAATAATTTAATAGGTTACATAAACATATTAAGTATTAAAGAAATAAACGCTTTAGTGTAACCCTGCCGCTCTGAAATTAAATTAGCAAGTAATTAATAAATGGGCGACGAAGACCTTCGACACCACACGCACACACGGCTTTTGTTTTGGTGTGACACGCAGCCTACCCGGCTCATTCTCTTGCTCTACTTGTAAGGTATATAAGGTCGTACCGGTGTTTGCCGGTGCGATCCTCTCGCCATCTGACATGATGATGTCCACCAAAACTTCCTTGGCGACTGAATTTCTTAAAATGGAGAAGGTTTTCTCTATTTGTCTCCCAGCAACATAGATGTTACTGCAACGTTTGACATTTTCAAGCAACATTACAAAAAAAAGAGTGAAAATCAGTTCGTCCGATGGTACTACTGCTACCGTCTGAGGAACTGTGCACATTTCGTGTTACCGTTTTTGTTTACTTGGTCTCTTCGCCATCTACAGCTTCAATAGACTTGATAGCCATTAGAAGTGCACCTTCATATGTTTGGTTGCCACCAATGAAACCGGCATTATGCACAAACGTACATCCTTCAATACCAGACACGCTTGACAATTCTTCATTGCGCAGACTGCGCCAAGCTGGCAATAATCCCTTGCGCAATGCAAATGAGCCGGGCTCAATGTTTAACGCCTGGACGCGAGTCATCTTGCCCGTTGCGTCATTATAGAGCACAAACTTGATTTGGCCTTGAATCAGCAATTTCTCTTCCAGATCATGCAAATGCGACTTCCACGGGCAGTACTCTGGAAAATACACAATCTCACCAGACTTGTGCGTTTGAAAACGGTTCGTCACTGCTTTTTCAACAATTTCACGGGCCGGTAGCCACGAGTACACAAGATCATGGATCGCATCCGTGAACTCTGTAATTGTCATGTACATGGCCTGCTGGAACTGTTCATTCATGGACTGTTCACTCTGATCTTCATTCCAGCGAGGGTTTAAATAGCTTACACGGCTACTGAGGTTCGTGGACACTTGATAATTGTACGTGAGCTTTGCATCACCAGCACTGGCCACCTCAACACCATTATCAATGCCATCAATGTGCTCAATAAAGTTCTTGTATGCTTTTCGATACAGAATATCCAATGTCTCATTGTCCAGTGTAGTAGGATACGCCAGCACTTGAATGATCTCACGACCAAAGTGCTTGTACACGAGACCAGCACTTGATAATTTGATATCGCGTTGGTCAAAAGCGCCCGTGAAACTACGCTGATGGTGGTCAAAACGAAGCGTCTCCGGGTCATAGACACCACCCACGTCCACAACAGCATCACATTGGGCAAGTTTGGTCTCATCGCGTGTACGCAACACGTCGTGAGCTGCAAATTTGGGCAGCAGTTTCAACATTGATACAGCCAATGCTTCATCACAGTGGAATGTACCGTTGTGGGTACCAATATACTTTGTCGATGCATTCTCAGTCAAGGACGATAGCACTTTTACGCTACGAAAGGCAGCAAAACACGGGGACGACGTCACAAAGGCAGCAGCTTTGGTTGGGGCAGCCATTGGTATGATTGAATAGACTACCTACCACTCAAACGTAAATAATCGTTATGAATACTATAAAATAGGTTAGGTATGTAAAAGATTTAGAATTTAGAACAAGATAGCCCCGTCATTTTATAATATTACTATTAAACTTTGACTTCTACTTTTGTGTTTGCTAGAACTCCAAAGGCCCTTCGTTGTGTAATGTAAATAATCAGTACTACTACTTCCTATTACTATGTACAAAAACCATTATTATATTCAAAATAATACTATTTAAACTACATCGTCCATTTACATATAATACATCTACTCCATCATGACACCACTAATACTCACGTCTGATAAGACGAACGTCACTACATTAGCTGCTTTTTCCGTGTGTTTTCCTGATCAAGTAGAAAAAAAGCTTAGTACTGCATATGGTGAACCACATTGGACTAATATCAAACGCGCTCTTGCTCGACCGTACGCACATTTGTCCTATTTCTTCTATTAACAAAATATATGAATTCTAAACACGTATCTAAATTGTATGAATACTACTTTAATTTCTAGGCCTGGGTTCACTGCTATTCGAGTCAATACGCTACAATCAACGCGTGAAGAAGCTCTAGATGCTCTACAGGTTCATCTGGATACATTTCATACCGAAAGAGTACAAGCAGATAGCAGTCGCAAGCCAATAAAAGCGTTTGTCCATGCCTTTTTACCAGATGTAATCATGATCCCGTCCTGTCCTAGTGGAAATGTCCCAGTCGAGTATGATTCAGGATTAAAAAGTATCGTAGTGGATCGACATTGTGGTGAAGCAGTTTTACGTGGAAGTGACATCTTTGCTCGAGGAATTATGAGTGCAAGTAGTGGGATTAAGGCTCAAGACGTGGTCAATGTATTTGTGGATTTAGACCATAATCATACGCGTGGAAGTGACTTTGCTACACATCATGGACGTAAGCTATTGATAGCACGTGGTGTGACTAAGATGGCAAGGACAGAGATCTTTCGTGCTCTAAAAGGATTAGCAATTACTCACTTGATTCGAGTTTGTCCTGATGCACCGCCAATGAATGGAATATTGCGAGGACAGATTTACGTACAGAACTTACCGTGCTCAGTTGTTGCACATGTATTGAATCCGCAAGCGGGTGATGTCATTCTTGACATGTGTGCAGCACCTGGAGGAAAGACTTCTCATATTGCGACTCTAATGCGAAATAATGGCACACTAGTAGCTTGTGATCGCTCGAAACGAAAAGCTCTCGCGTTACGAACACTGTGTGAAGATCTTCAACTTGAGTGTGTTGTACCACTTCAGATGGATTCAACCCGTGCCGTGTTACCTAAAGAGAAGGTCAATGCAGTGCTGGCTATTGCACAAGGTAACGACGATCATACAAGTGTGACACAGGTACTAGCTCATGCAAAGGAGAATACTCCAAGTCAAGCACGCTTACTACAGGTGAAGGGATTTTTTCCTGAGACCTTTGACCGTATCTTGCTGGACCCACCTTGCTCGGCGCTAGGCTTGCGTCCACGGTTGCTTCAGGCTGGTGATGCCAACAACTTGGCGGAATTTACCAAGATGCAGCGCAATTTTTTGTGGGTAGCAGCATTTTTACTCAAACCCGGCGGCACGCTTGTGTACTCAACGTGCACTATTAATCCGCAAGAGAACGAGCAGATGGTGCATTACGCGCTTGAAAATTACCCCTTGAAACTGGTTTCTCAAGGCAAAGCTCACCTCGGCGATCGAGGACTGCTAGGTCAAGGCCTCAACAAGCACGAAGCGTCTCTCGTACAGCGATTTGACCCATCAAATACCAAGCTGGATACCATGGGCTTCTTTTGCGCCAAGTTCATAAAGACAGGGCCCCTTTCGAACAAGTAGACGGATGCACCATTCATTATTTGCTTCCAATCATCTTCACAATGTTTGATTGACCTGTACTTCTTCATGCAGGACAGACTACTCTGGTACTCTGGATGAAATTGGTCTCGTGACAAAGCAACAACAATGCAAGTGCGAGTGAATGTCAACGATAGCTCACTACACAATCGTATTGTTCTACCCCTCACGAAACCAAGCTGAATCGTTTTTTTCAAGCACATGCCTAGAGCTTTGAGCAAGTCTCGACCACAACGTCATCCAACGTCCTATGTAATCGACATGAATATTATTACTACACACAGAGACGACATGCATCGTCATGCTGAAAGTCTTTCGTTCGTGTGTAGAACAACATTGCAGACTTCAAAAAACATTGAAACTGGGCCATGGATCTGATGACGGAGTTAAGCAGTTTCTAGCGCGTTTGTTAGAAGTTTACATTGTAGTCTATCCATTCTCTGCTCTTTTCGGAACTGATGGCTCTCAACGCAGGTCCACAGTGTGACACCCAGAGCTGAATTCATTCACAACGAAACCAAAGCTAACAAGACATTGGACCTTTAGTCACATGAATAGAATCCAATAGTCTTGACATGTTCCTTTCAGTCAACTCGCAACTACGTGTCTACAAACCAGACGGAGATCAAGAAGCAAGATGTAGCTAGACATGTTCTCTATGCAGCAGGAAGAGCCTAGTACGTTGAATCCATGTTTTGCTACATGACCAAGTCATGACATGACGCGTGACGATCATGCGATTTCTTAATGGAATTGCTACATATGGCTAGGGAATGCGTTGTTAGAATGTTCCGCCATTCGAGTCTAGACGAGACGTCAGAATCGGGTGGAACATCGAAGACGTACGTGTTCTGTGGCATGACCTTAATACTTTTGATGACCTTGATGCATGATGGTATGAAATTGTTGAGCTCTAAGCTTCAAGCAGGAAACCTCCTGGTTTGACTGCATTAGCATACACTACCTCTACCGTGTTCGTATTGTAAACACAACAACTTCAGGCCAATGTGCAATACACATTAACTTTCACATCGCTGTAATGCATGTCGTTTATCTTGTCAAAGCATTGTTCACACTGTAAGGAATTCGTGTCAAAGCACTGCTGTTTCGTCCTAGATACTTCAATGCTATTGCTTAGTGTTGTCTCAGCCGCGTCAAAACCATTCAGGGTTCTAGATGCTGTTTCGCTACGAAACTTGTTGGCTGTGATTGCTTTCTAGTCTATCACGACAAGCGGCATCAAGAGCCCAGCCATTTATTCACATCTGTGCACTCGAGTTCTTGCGTTCATGGCATCACGAAATTGTCAATGAGAACGGATTTTTTGCACTGCATCACAAACACTCCACTTGGTCTTACGACCTCTGAGCTTGTTCCACGAGAAAGCATTTCCATAACGCCATCAAGCTTATACATTCAGTGATGCATGCCCTAGAGCACGTAGAGATGAATGTATTGTTTTGACACAATGCGTTTATCAAGAGCCAGCAGGTCTACAACACGATGACCATTTCTATGCTTGTACCTTGTTTTTCTACTCCCTACCTAGCGATTTGAGTCAACGTATCATCCATTCGCCAGTTCATTACACGCACCAGATGGAGCCATACGGACAAAACGTGTTGCGCATAACGCAGGGTAAACCCTGAGGTTTGTGGCACAAAATCTGTGTTCATTCCAGCAAACACATCTAAGGATCTGTCTGTCGTATACACGACAACTCTCGACAGTTCGTGACCGTGTATCGCGTGCATCAACGATAGACGAATTTACTACCGGCGCACTGTATTCTCTTACCTCTCTCACTGTAAGGATTACTAGGTTGGACACACTTGTCAGTACAGGATGAAAGTGTCAACAAAGTTGATCGTTGTGGCTGCCTTGGCTGTATTGAGCACCACCGCAAATGCCCGGTCCGAGACCACAACCGCCATTGCATCTGAACCATACGATAATAACGCTGAGCAAAGACATCTCTCGACACCCAGCTTTGATTCCGCGATTGATTTATTAACAGACACTGGCTCAGCGCCACCAGCAGATTCAGGTGAGGATCAGGAGGCGTACGGACCTGAGTCGACGCCCGACGATAGCTCAATCTCGACACCCTCTACGGAAGGCTTAACGACCGAGTCAGCTGAAGAAACGAACTTGACCTCGCAAGACGATCTCGGTTTGACTTCGGAGACATCTAAAACAAATGATCATGCTTCGGGCTTGACAATCGAAAATACTTCGACTGAACCGTCCGAATCTAGCTTGACCTCGCACTACGATCTTGGTCTGGCTTCGGAGACATCGGAAACAGATGATCATGCATCAGGCCCGGGAACCGAAGATGCTTCGACCGAAGCGTCCGTGGAAGCAAGTACAACCGTCTCCAATGACGAGACGAGCCTATTGGGTTCGGCGCATGAGCAAACTCCATCGGATAGCAGCTTCACGGACGAGGAGAAATCGATCTGGATCGAGCGTCACAACTTCTTCCGAGTGGCAGGCTTACCTTGGGCAGCAGGTAATATGAAGCGAATCGGTTGGGATAATGACTTAGCAAAGGAAGCTGCGTTGGCAGCTGCTAGCTGCGCTGCTACCACGTCTACCGGTATCAACGTCTTCAAGTCCACGTCAACAGACTCGCCTACGGTGATAGAGGAAGCGATCAACGCTTGGGTGATTGAGCCTTCGTTGTCTAACATCGGATCGGTGGTTCCACCGGCAGTGGCAGGCGACGGTGTTGGTGCAGGACTTTACAACGCTTACACACAAGTTGTCTGGGCGTCAACGACGAACGTCGGATGTGCCATGGCCCCTTGCTCTGGTGGATCGATGGTTGTGTGTCAATATTCGCCAGCAGGAAACGATGGCAAGTCTGCGTGGTTCGTCCACGATGCACAGGCGAAGCAATGTCCGACAGGAACCACAGCTGCCAGCGGGCTTTGCATTGTTGAAGGAGACCCAGCAAATGACCTCATCGCACCGGTCCCCAAGGATAAACAAAGTCTTCAGGTTTACCCGACGTTTATTGCCGACATTATGGCGGCGATTTTGAAGGCAGCACAGGAGAGAGACGCAGCTGGAGCAAGTATGCAAACGGTAATTACTCCGGATGGACCAGCGCACGAACCATCTTCGCCCGATGGTGGAGGCTTGGATGTCACCTTCACTGATGACGTGATGACTGAAGACTACTTATCTTCCTGCTCCTATGATATGATGGAACCTCCTTCAGACCCTACAACTGATTCATTTCATGGAGCAACTAATGGTGTACCAGAAGATCTGGTCATCGACACTGGGCTATATGGCGAACCGACTGAATCGCCAGACCTTGAGAATTCTAATTCGCCTACTGGCATGGAACTCAATTTGGACTCAACGAACGAAGACAGCTTACAAATCGACTCGACTGGATTGCCGGACCTTGAGGATTATCCTGGCATGGAACTCAATCCGGACTCAACGAACTTAGATAGCTTGCCCTCCAAATCGCCAGATACGATGGAGTCCTTGTCGCCTGATGACTTGGCGTACGATGTGTCCACGGATTCCGCAATGCAATCTCTTACTGCATCTTCAAGTGACACGTACTCGAGCTTAAGGACCGCTTCAGAGCCATCCTATGAAAGTGAACTTCCGGGCGAGGTAAAGCCGGGAGTGGAAACAGATTCACACAATGCGAATCCAGACAAGTCGTCATCGTCGTTGGAATCGGTGGCGATCAATTCGGACAGTGCCTCTGACACAGACCCGACACAGCAGGACGATTCGGCAAAGTCGAAACCTAGCAAGGATTTAACAGCCTCTGCGAAATCTACGGACTCGAAAACGACTGTCTTAGCGGTTAATCGGTCGGCCGTTGAAGCTGTTCCCAAGCGCATTTTTCTGTCACCAGCAGGTATTGCCGGAATCATTGTGCTAGGCGTTGTGGCCGTTGCCGCTTTGGCCGTTTTCGTAAGCTACCGTAAGAATCAGCAACGACAGCGTGACATCATGCGCGACGGTGGTATTGAAGTCATTTAAGATCTAAAAACAAACGAACAACAACAACACGCGTAACCAGAAACGTTCGAGGTAAGAAGAAGATGAGAAAGCTTTCAAATGTCTGACATAGCAAGAATGAAAGACACTTGTGGCGATTCGTGTATGCACAAGCAAAAAACCACAATTTGATTCAGGAGGTTCGAGTTAATGATTTGTTTTTAATCTGTTGGTGCTGGTGTTGGTTCTTATCTAATCCGAGCGTAAAGAGAGCGATCGCCAACAAAGATTACGTCTTTTGTCGTGAATGAACATCTTGTCCGCTGTCGGATCAGTTTACGAGTCACGATTTTTTTTGAAATGCAGACAACCACTGGATGTGAGACGAGGACCAAGTGATTTGAGCCGAGATTTGTTGAAGTCCTTGTCCAACCACATAGAGAAAACCTTTTATTTTTCTTGTTCAAGTGATGAAGCAATAGAAAGGAGACGTTTTTGATTTCAGTAGCTGACCCATGCACGTAACATCATGTTCAGAAAAGGCTTTCAATCTATTTGTAATTGTCGACGTCGACGATGAGTGGCTAGGAACACATGGTGCAAGTTTCACTGAAATGAATCTATCCTCATGTAGTCATAAATATACCCATCAAGTGTACAGTATCATTAGTAAGTTGCAACACTGTGCATCTTATGAAAAGTACTATGCTATTAAATCTTACAGTTGTGTTTAGATATATATACTAGTATATATTCAAACAGATACAAAGTAGGTTTAAAAGGGTATACTGTCTCGATCACGTATAAGCATCACCATACAACATCTGTCGCAACAGAAGGGTGTCAGTCTGTCTGTCATGCTGGACATCTGGCTAACCCATACACAAGAGTCAGTGCTTCCTACTGAGGTTTTGTCCTCGTTTTCCTATTCTCCCAGACTTGAAATTTTCCCGTTCGAACGAGGACATTACGGAGTACTAGTGGCATGCATTGCATTCGAATGTTTGTACCCTCTCCACCCTCCATCGTCAGTATCTCAACCTTGTTTGTCGTATTCGCAATCACTTTATATAGGATTCACGCCAATGAGACCTTTAGTCAAGAAGATCAAGCGATTTGGATTGATCGATTGAATTATTTTCGTACGACGGGATTACCATGGTCCGCTGGTAATATGTGTCGTATTGGATGGAGTCCTGACTTGGCCATAGCTGCTACTACTACAGCTACCAAGTGTTTAGCTACATCAGCACCAGGTGTGAATGTGTATCAATCAAGTACGAATAATTCAGTGTCACTTATTGATGACGCAATTCAACAATGGGTTATTGAGACCTCCATGACGACGCTTAAGACACTGACGCAACCAGGTGCTTCGGATGTTGAGGTTGGTCAAGGCACGTATAATTTGTACTCGCAGATTCTTTGGGCCTCAACTACGAGTGTTGGATGTGCTGTTGCGAGCTGTCTAGGTGGTCAAATGGTCGTCTGTGAGTTCTCACCAGCAGGAAACGATGGATCTTCTGCTTGGTATATTCATGCCAACACGGCATCAAAATGTCCATCAGGAACGACCGCATCGCAAGGACTGTGCATTGTAGAAGGAGATGCTGCTAATGATCCGATTGCTCCTATTCCTGCTGGTAAATTGACGTACGAAGTGTACCCGGCCTACGTCGCAAACATGCAGACTTTGTTGATCGAGACGGCGCGTAGCATTGCCAATGGTCAAAAACCACAAGCGATACCGTCGTCTCCTACAGATACGACACCTGTGCCGATCTCTGCGACTTCCGAGACGTCTTTAATTAGCGCAATGGAAAATGGCAGTCTTACTGCAATGGATAAGACTGATAAGACGTCAATGTCGACTTCAGGCTATTCGAACTCCAGTCCGATGGCGTCGTCACCTTTAACAAAAATTGATAAGGCGCCAACGTCGACTTCAGGCTATTTGAACTCTAGTCCGGCGGCGGCGTCACCTTCAGCAGAAACTGGTACGACTTCAACGTCGACTTCAGGCTATGCGAACTCTAGTCCGACGGCATCGTCACCTTCAACCGAAACTGAGAAATCGTCAACGTCGACTTCAGGCTATTCGAACTCTAGCCCGACGGCATCGTCACCTTCAATCGAAACTGAGAAATCGTCATCGTCATTGTCGACTTCTACGAAAACGGAAAAACCCACGATGCCATCGTTAAGCACGGATCCGTCTTCGAAGTTTTCACCGAAACAAGATTCACAGTCGACAACGCCGTTGCGGGATAAAGAAGACACGGGACCGGGAACGGTCAAGGCAAGCTCGGGAAGTGGGTCGACGTTTATGAATCAGGACACGTCGAGTAACATTGACGATCCCCCAAGTATAAACAGTGACGAGAGTAAAGTTTTTCCTCCAACGTCCAAGCCAGGCGCTGCAACCAGTATCAATAATAAGACGAGCAAGTCTTCTGGATCTGGTATTTCTGTTGCGGGGATGGCTGGCATTGCCATGCTTACTATAGTAGTTTTCGGCTCTATCGGCGTGGTTATCAGCTACAAGAGAAACCAGCAGCGTCAGCGCGAGATCATGCGCGATGGAGGCATTCGGATCATTTAAGCTGACGCAGCGACATGCCATTGACGTAGGAGTTCACGTTAGTATCTCGTGTGTCGATGGCATCCGAAGTGCTGGAAAATGGGGTAAAGCTATAGTGGAGACTACGCAAGACCTCATATCGTCATTGTAAGTTTGTTTTGCTTAGTCGTCAGCAAACGAATGATTAGAAATGTCTGCAGTCGTAGTTTACAGCTCACATTGATGGTAAGACGATTCTATGACGAGTATGGCTTTTCACATGGTCAATTGAAAGTCAAACGAGTAAGAAATGTACACAGCGTCATTGTGGATGGAAGCAAAGAGAGTCAAATGATTTAGCCCATGAAATCCATAACATGCAAGCAAGGTCAGAAGATGCCGAGTTAGCATCCGATTTCGACAGGAATTCGGGTTGCAACAGGTTAAGCAGCCAACGCAACTAATGTCACGTTCAGTATTGTTAACCTGAAACTCAATGTTCACACCGCTCGCGTTTGTTTCTCATTCTTTGCAGTATTTGTTCAGTGCAGTGGAGACAGTCGTCACAACATAGTGGAACTTACAACCTTGTTGGTCATTAGATCATTATGGTGGAATCGTGGCATCAAAACCAAGTTTACACACATAAACCTGCATCCGCAACCAGCCCAAACGACTGCAAAATATAGCATCACGCTTTCAGAAGAGAAAGAACAGGCTCAACTGACTTCACGAAGAATACCGTCACCATTGATGATTAGCTGTACGAATGACAATACGGCCGAGCTGGCTTGCAATTTGTCACAAGCTTACAATAGTCTCGCGCTTGACTATCGGCTTGCCCAATTGAAAATGAAGTACGCTCTGAATTTGTTTGCTGTACATAACGCCATGGCAGCGCTTTGCGACAGAACGTCATTGCTAACGCTACGAGAGCACGAGAGACGAACGATATGGCGACCGCAAGCTGTCACCGCGACGATAAGCGTATTTGTGTCACGTCTGTTTCGTATACACTTTGACACCGTTTGTGTCGAGCATACAAGATATGGAGGATATCATGAAGTACCTTCGAAAGGATCACTCTTTCAAAGTGGAGAACAATGGCAAGGACTTTCGATAGAGCTACATATTACCGGGAAACGACAACATCGTCAAGTAGTACTAGTATTTGTAAAGCATTTGGCTAGTTACCTGATCTTGGCACACTACTCGGTGCTTCGTGGATACTGGACAGTGCCCTGCAATGTCTTGCAGCAGATAAAATAGCGTCAGAGCAAGTCCGATGACCCGATGGCGAAGTAAATGGTGACTCAAAACGAGGTAACAGTTGTTTATCGTCATGTAAACTGTCGATCATGCAAAGGAATCTTGCCGAGACCTCCGAGCGTTTCTTGCTTATCGCTAACAAAATGCCATGGAAAAGCACATGAATGTGAAAAACATCATTAACGCATTTCCACGTAAGTTTTGATGCCCCGGAGCATATCTTTGGCGACGAGATTAAGTGTAGAGCCTTACCCTCGGTCTGTGGATAGTCTGCGGTATCCAGTACATCAATCCGAAGTCTAGAAGAGCTTGATTGAGGCAGCTTGTGCTGACGGGGGAGTATGAACACAACAACACCTTTGATTCTACTCCATTGTAAAGTCATCACAGCCGCTATATAGTTAAATCGCTTGAAGTGTCAACAAAGACCACGATGCCCATGTTATTCATAACAAGTCAGGCTATGCTTAGTCCATTCCTGTAACTCTGTAGCACCCATAGGGATTAAAAACCTAGCCAGTGTCGCGCTACCGCATGTGACGACGCTTCACCCTCTGGCACATCTCATAAATGTGCTCGCTTAAGAACAAAGGTTGGACGGTCTAGGTCGATGTAATCACTTGATCTGCAGGCAGTAACTCGAACAAAGGAGGGCTCGAGAGTCTGCAAACACTACACTCTGACAGAAGGCTATTATTGCACGAATAAGTCCTTGCCTTTCAATTACTTACGGCTTTATGGTGCTTTAGCCCATGCGATACCCCGGATAAACATCATGTCTTGAATTCAAATGTACTTTTGCATCTGCAGCATTCGGTCTGGACACGAACTCATCCGTCCTGATAAAGTACCGCTTTTATTGCTTACAACTGTGCAAACAATGCAGTCTCTTGCATTCATCAAAATAAAAACTTGTCTACTGTATTGAATGTGCGCTACGTGTCCACAGCCCCCAATCAACGTCTTCATAGCCCTTCGCGCAACGTGCGCAAGCTTTGCTTACGCGAAACGCGCTAAGACAACAAACGCGTGGTCTTTTTGGTTTCTGAACACGTCTCAATCCAGGAGTAAACGGCATTGTTTGATGGGTCTGAGAGCACACCAAAATTTCGATCTGCTTGTGACGATAAATGACTTTCTACGATGGAATGACTTGGTAGCTCTGCGAGATAAAGTCATTTGAGTTGAAGGGTCATTTCATCGTAGTGAGTAAGCCAAAAGGCATGTAGTAACACTTGGCTGAAGCAATATGCTTGTTACACAAACGTTCAAGAAATGCATTGATTTGTTTGGCCTGAACACGCAAAATTTCTGCTGCAATGAATAAACAACGCACTGACTTGTCCTACCATGAGCACACCATGACGATATGTATATGTATATACGAGCAGATTTGCAGTCCTGGATGTGCTTTGCGCGTAACAACATCCTTAAACTCAGCCCAGCTGGGAACTGTACACTATATGTTGCGCAAACCAGCGGGTTGGCCGTTGTCAATACCGTGATAGTACAGACAGTCCGCTTGGCTTTACGAATTGACCATTCCCGCTTTTATTGTGCTCGGCACACCTCAAACTTCATCTCGTCGGATTGTCACTTGGAACAATGAAGGGCTTTACGGTGTTCTATATCTCGTCGGCGATTCTTGCAGCCGTTAATGCCAAAAGCTTTAGCAAAGAGGATCAAGCAATTTTAATCGACCGTCACAACTACTTTCGGAGCACAGCCTTGCCATCAGCGGCTGGCAACATGCTCCGCATTGGTTGGAGCGACGTTTTGGCATCCAAAGCTGATTCCAAAGCCTCGACCTGTTCGGCTACTACATCAAAAGGTGTGAATGTTTACCAGTCGTCCAAAAAAACCTCATCAATCATCGAAGGGGCAATTCAAGAGTGGGTAATTGAGACCGCGAAATCGACAATCAAGATGATTCCACAACCAAGTGTCAGCGGAGTTGATGTAGGCAAAGGAATCTACAATCCATACTCGCAAGTAGTGTGGGCAACGACGTCCAGTGTTGGATGTGCAACGGCGAGCTGTCCAGATGGAGAGGTGATTGTGTGCATGTACTCACCGCCAGGGAATGATAAAAACTCTGCTTGGTACAAGCACCAAAGTCAAGGTTCCGGATGTCCGAGTGGAACGGTCTCATCTCACGGACTATGCATCGTAGAAGGCGCCAGTGTCAATGATCAGATCGCACCGATTCCGGACGGAAAGTGGACATACCAAGTATATCCGGCTTTTGTGGCACAAATCCATTCCATTCTTATTAATTCTGCTCGAGATATTGCGAATGAACATTTATCTCTAGCCTCGCAGACACTTTCTGAGAAAACCACTGACACCGAATCAAAGTACAAATCATCGTTGGAGTTTTCATCATTTGTAACTCAAAGCAAAATGGAAGAAGATACTGTCGGGACCGTATCCCCATATGATGACAATGGTTTAGCATTACAGCATGACGCTGAGACAACAGAAAGACATAAGGAAAAAACCAATTCAAAGGAAGATGTTTCGACTGGAGCTGGACACGAAGAGGAAGAGACTCATGGCATATCCATTAATAATGTCTTTGGTATGTACCTACTGGGTATTTTAGCAGTGGCGGGGATTATCGTGTACGTGCACGTGACTACGTCAACAGAACACCAACACAATGATATTCCAGCAAAGTGACCTTTTTCTATCTTAATTAATCTTCAAACACGCTAATATTTTTGTACTAGGTTCGTTCTGTTTTATTTGTGCTAAGTTCATTTTTGATCATTCAAAGCTATAATTGGCATGTGTCATTATAGTGAGGATTCAAGAATGAACACCCTTCATTAGTCATACACATATAAAAGTGTACGGGAATAATACTAAACTTACTATAGTTCTATCATGTCGTGTGGATTTACACCTGATCTTGGTCGTATGCTGGACGAAATGGTCGTGGAAGAGGAAGATTCTGCTGCAAAAGGTACGCAAACTATCATCAAAAGTAGTCTGTCGAATGTCGGTGAAACCAAGTCAAAAGTAAAAGTAACCCAACGAAAAGACAGTAAACAAGGCCAAAATGACTACAATTGGACAAAAACATATGAAAAATGGGACACCTGGAGAGACCCTGAAGAATATGTAAAGTACGAAAATGTGACTCGTAAGGACCATCGTGAACAACATGCAGGAAAAGCTCAAATGGGTTGTAATCATGATCATTCAGCTGTAAGAGAGCTTACAATGTGGTGAACAATGTGAGAAAAGAAGTGATGAGATTCCGTGTATTAATGTATCCCTGATAATGTATACGTCTTATCTACAGGAACAAAAACTAATGGAGATGACGACAGAAGAAAAAGTAGCAATTTGTGACGAGTTGCGAGTGTTTGGGAACCTTTTTTTCAAGCACGGACAGTACCAACGAGCTGCATTTCACTATCATAAAGCACTGGTATACTTTGAGTATGTATTTCCCGATACAGACGAAGAAGAAGCTCAGGTGGATGCATTAAAGCTGAAAGTGCTACTTAATTTTACAGCTTGTAGACTTAAGACAATGCATCTTGATGATGCTGTCCATCATGCGAATCAGGCACTTGAACTTGATCAGGATAATGTGAAGGCACTTTATCGTCGAGCACAAGCTTATCGATTAAAGGATGAGTTTCAATTGGCACAAGAGGATATTGTGCGCGCAATTGAACTTGTAAAAACTGCGACAGATACGCCATCAGCAGATATACCTTTGATGCAAGAGAAAAAGCTGCTGCTAGCTAAAATGCTCGCATACAAATTGCGGACAAAACAAGTGTCGAGTGCAATGTTTGGCAATGGTGACAAGCTGAAAGCACCAGAACGCTTCATTGGTGGAGATAACTCAGCTGGTTGTGATTCCGACATAAATGGAATGACAATAAAGTTGTCAAGAAGCTCTGGCTTGGCTTCAACTTTGCCATGTGATGAGGATTTAAGCACTCATCAGCCTTCAATTCGAGGATTGAAAGAGTTACAAACACTAATTGCCAATCTAGACAGCTAGCTACACAAGCTACGAAGAGATGGAAAGTAAAAAAATGTAAAGAAAGATATATTCTATAGGTTTTGTATTACCGCAAGTACGTTGAACAGCCCTCTATCTCTGCATTCTCTCATCAGGTTAATTGATCTCGCTAGTCTTCAAACTTGAACGAATTCGAAGCCATACTAATGGCACCACACATGTATGTCGAGCGCTTGAGTTTATTCTTACCCTTTGTGAAGTCCTTTCCACGCGTCTTCACGAGCTTGTTGTTGGCCTTGACACCGACGCCATCAATACCAAAAGTGCCTTCGTAGCTGTTGTCACGCAGCGTGTCGTCCAAAATCTTCTTCGACCAGAACTCACCGTCGACACGCTGGAATGGTGTACCCGCCGATTTGGTCTTCGTTACCACCTTTTCAATCTCTTTCGGCTGCCACTCCAGTGCAGCCTTTGCGGCCTGTTCACGGCGCAAAGCCTCTTCCTTTTGTGCCTTCTCACGATCTGACGTGTCTGAATCCGAATCCGAGTCTGAAGAGTCGGAGGATCCATCGTTTGACGACGAGCTGTCGTCAGAGCTAGAGTCTACTTCAGGCTTGGCTTTCTTAGTATTCTTTTCAGCAGCATAAGTCTTAGCCTTGCGTTTGTTAAACTTTGGCTTCTCCTCATCCGAAGAGTCCGACGAATTGTCCGAGCTGTCTGAAGTTGAGAGGTCAGCCGCAGCTTCAATCCTCTTCATACTGCCACGTACAGTCTTCTTGCTATTCTTCGTGTCTTCCTCACTCGATGCATCACTCGAATCGGACGAGTCCTCTAAGCTACTGGATTCCTGCTTTTTAACGACAGCAGGTTTCTCTATACGCTTCTTCTTTGTCCTTTTCTCTCCTTTCGACGCATCGTTCAAGTCCAAGCTCAACAACTTGGCTTTTTCAATCACTGAAGTCTTCATCTTGGTCTTCTTAGGTATCTTGTCTTTCTTACTGCAACCGGATGTGACCTTCTGTGCTTTCTCTTTCTCCTCCTCCAAATCAGAACTGCTACTGCTACTGCTAGACGTAACCTTCTTTGTCGTCACCTTCTTTTTTGTCTTCTCCTTCTCCGAATCCGAACTGCTGCTACTACTGCTGGAGCTGCTAATTTTACTCCGCTTCTTCGATGGCTTTTCAACCACGTCAAGCTCCAAATTAGTTGATACCTTAGCTTTCTTAATCTTGTGCGTCAGGTAAAACTGGTACACGTCCAGCAAATCATGCTCATTTTGAAAAACCTTGGGCTGTAGCTTGGCTTCTTTAACCAGTGCAGATGCGGTCTTTTTCAGGCCAGTGCTTGTCAACAAAGCATGAATTAATGGATAAACATCACTGGGTACGACCATTGATATTGTCTCAAGCTTGATAGTGACCAAAGACTACGAGAAAGAGCCAAAGAAAGCGTGACACGATGCAATGATTGAGTAGCTGCTTTGTGCTCAATCAATAATTGAATGGACAGTATTCCGCTGCATGGGGCCACCATACAATACAAATACTATTCGGTGACTCTAATAGATCGTACCTTTTTTTCTACATATCATACCCATTTTGTTCATAAAAAGATGTACCCAATTTGACCTAAATCAATTTCATGTCCACCACATAAACAACCACCCCTTCTCACGACGACCACCCGATCGATTGAGTTTAGTATCAAGCAAAATCGCTAGAAGAGAAAAAAATGGCAATGAGTATGACAATGGGAATTAAAAGCATTACAGGTGATGCTCATTTCTTTGAAGAAAGTATGAATTTAGATCGTATTCGTAAACTATTGGATAATAAATTAGGTGTCGCTGGACACGCTGAGAAATTAGAAGCGATGAAAGCGCTTCTTGCAAGTATTTCAAAGGGTGAAGATGTATCAATTTTCTTTGCCGATGTTGTAAAGAACGTCATTGTTGCTAGTGTTGAAGTCAAAAAGCTCGTCTATATGTACTTGGTTCATTACGCCGATGCTAATTCACAATGTCGTGAATTAGCATTATTAAGTATCAATAGTTTTCAAAAAGACTTGGCTGATCCAAATCAACTGATTCGAGCTTTAGCATTACGAGTTATGACAAGTATACGAGTTCGAGATATTTTACAAATTCAGCTCATTGCGATTCGAAAATGTGCTGCTGATGAGTCGGCCTATGTACGAAAATGTGCGACCAATGCCATTAGTAAAGTATTTGTAGTCGATCCAGCACAGAAGGACGTGTTGGCCGAGATTATTGGTGTTTTGCTTACTGATTCTAGCACTATGGTATTAGGCAGTGCTGTCCAAGCTCTTAGTGAAGTATGTCCGGATCGATTGAATTTACTCCATCGTCCGTATCGAAAGTTGTGTCACTTGTTGGCGGACATTGATGAATGGGGACAAACGGTCACACTTAATGTGTTGGTTCGATACTGTCGACAACAATTTCAGACGGTGGAAGTACCTAAGACTGATAAAGGTATAGTATTGATTAAGAACGGTAACAAGCGAGGCTTTTATTCAGATGATGGAGATAGTGGAGATAGCGAGGACGAGAAGACGAACTTGGTCAAAAGTCAAGGAAATGTATTTACCAACCAGTCACCATTTATACTTGGAGCTGGGAATGTCAGAGGAGAGACACTCCCGTCGATTGGATCCGTCTTCCGTACCGACAGACTTGCAAGCGGAACTGGAGGCGGAGAAGAGCTGGACGAAGATCACCGACTGCTGCTCCGCTCGTCCATTCCGCTACTTAAGTCGAGAAATAGTGCTGTGGTGCTCGCAGTAGCCACGCTGCACTACTACTGTGGCACAAACAGCATGGCAACGTCCACGCTCATTGGCAAGTCGCTCGTGCGTATCATGCGCAACCAGCGTGAAATCCAGTACGTCGTGTTATCGGTCATATCGTCAATGGCGACGTCCCGTCCGGACATGTTTCGCCCATTCTTGCAAGAGTTTTTTGTGCGTGCGACGGACCCGGCCTATGCTAGAAAACTCAAGCTGGAGATTTTAACCTCCCTGGTAACGGACGACAACGTGAGCAATATCCTTCGAGAGTTTCAGGCATATGTCCGCCATGTCGACAAGTACTTTGTGACTATGACTGTGCGCGCTCTTGGACGCGTGGCGGACGCCATGGCGGCGGTCGCTGAGCGCTGTTTAAGCGGACTAATGCGCTTAGTTCGCTCTTCGAATGAGCAAGTTGTTGCTGAGAGTGTGATGGTGATTCGCCAGTTACTTCAGCAGCAGACAATCAAGAAGGACCGTATACTTGTCGTGCGCTCTTTGGCCGCTATGATGGTGAAAGGTCGTGTGACTAGTCCATTGGCACGTGCTTCGATTGTTTGGATGCTTGGCGAGTTCAACGACGATGGAAATGGATCTACTTGCGCAGCTGAATCGCTACGCTTGCTAGTAAAGGGCTTTTCTGATGAATCCGGCGAAGTGCGTCTCCAGCTTCTGAATCTTGCAGTAAAACTTGGACTTCGCGAGCCTCAGGAGCGCGTCATTCAACTTTTGCTCCAGTATGTGATCGAGTTGTGCAAGTTTGACATCGACTACGACATTCGTGACCGTGCTCGTTTGATCCGTGCTGCCCTGGCTGGAGACGAAAGTATTGTAGACCCGCACAAGTTGTTTGCGAGCAAGAAACCAGCACCATTAATTGGAAACGATGATGAAAACAAGACACGCTTTACGCTAGGCTCACTATCAAATCTTGTGCGTCACAGTGTTCCAGGATATCTTCCTCTGCCAGAATGGCGCTCGACGAAGCCAGACCGATTGCTTCGTGATGAATCATCTTCTGTTGACACCAACTATAATGACCCGTCCCGTCGCGGTGTTAAGGCTACCAAAACTAAACAAAGCAAGGGTGGTGCAAAGGCATTTTACAGCGACAGGAGTTCTTCCGGTTCAGAGTCAGTGTCAGAATCGGCGTCAGGGTCCAATTCCTACTCTGATGGTCGCTCCGGCTACGACTCTGAAAGCAGCAGCGCCGGTAATCGCTTTAGTTCCAAGTCATCTTCTTCTTCCGCTAGCTCAGGATCAGAAAGTGAGGCCTCTTCTTTAGACAAAAGCGACGCTGACGAATCGTCGGAGGAAGAAAATTGCACGCGCCGACGGCAAAAGGATGGGAAGACAAAGTCGTTACAGAAGCATGTGCAGCCCAAAAGGACGAAGTCAGCAAACGAATTTGATCCGCTTAATTTTTTGGGGTTACCATCGGGTTTAGACCCAGCAAGCACTCCTGTGCAAGCGTGTGTGCCCAGGAGTTTGACAATCCCCAAGTCTAACGTCCTAGGTGACTTAATGAGTCTAAGCGTGTCATCTTTAACGGTACCACCTCCACGTCACGAATTATTATCCTCACTTGCAGGTAATGGGTTGGACGTTCACTACGCGTTCCTCCGCCAATTGTCGACGCACTCTTCTGGTATGAATGTCATCCAGCTGTGGCTAGCAAATAATTCCAGCGAACCCATTTCATGTGTCGAAGTTGTCGGCAGAAATCCTCAGCAAGTCGCTCCATCCCCAGCGCTACCTGTGTTGTTCCCTGGTGGATCTACATCGATGGTCCAGCTGCATGTGGACTTCATGGGTCGCCTTGATAATGTACCTCTTGAGATTGTCACGAGTGCAAACGTGTACCATGTGGATCTTGCTCCCGTAATTGGGGAGCTTCTCATTCCTCAACATATGAATGTGGACGATTTCGAACGTTGCATTTCAATGTCTGAGTCAACATTTTTACACACCAGTGAATTCACGCTGCTACTCCCGGTGCAGATAAACACTGTTGTGCAGGCTGTCTTGAATAATTGCAATGTGTCACAAGTCTACGAAATTGATAACTTGAATGGCGTAGTCGGCAAGTGTAAGTTTGCCGGACGTCTTCGCAGTGGAGCTTCTAGCGTCGAAAACGTTCTGATTAGCCTGGACGTCCAGCTTCAAAGCGGCAAGGGTCGACTACTGGTGGTTATGCGTGACTCGGTGCTCTCCCAGCGACTTGTCGCAAGCATTATGCAGGCTTTGCCGCTTCAAGTCGCATAACTTGCGTAGCTTACCTTCTGGAAAAATTAGGAACAGAGAATACGAATGTGGCAGTTGAATCATTTACGAGCTGTTGTTACTCTCGACCCGATATGGATGCATCCAACGGCCTTAGCACTCAACATGCTAGCAATGCAGTGTTTGTTGCCTCTCGTTCCTACCTCGCAAGTATTGGAATCAATGTGACCCACAGTGGTGGCCCAAGCAACTCTTTTTACTTCGTTTTCCATCCCAAAAGAACACGAAGGCGTTATCGCTGCTTTGCTTTGTTTTCAACAGCGTCTTTGGAATATGATCCACAATGTCCTTGTTGATGCCATCATGGTGTGCCGCAAGCACCTGCGCTAAACTATCGTCAACTTCGACACCAAGGATCCATATGAATCCGTCTCAAAAAGGCGAAAGAGACAAAGTATTTATTGGTCCTTCCGGAACGTCATTTGGACGTTGTCTCGTGAGGCCTTAAGCTCCACACCCCAAGCAACAGCTTCTTGTCAAATGTGTTGATGCCGTCTCCGTCGCGCTCCACCAGCAAGCATTTTGCTACCCTTCGTCGCTGAAATGTGGCACAGATCGTGAAACAGGTGTTAAAAGCTGGTAAGATATATTTGCAGGAGCCTTTCTTTTCAGTCAAAATGCATCTTGATGCCCCTTGCTTCGCTGTGAAACCTGGCCATTTCGCTAACACTGTCAAAAACGCTGGAGTGCCTGAGCAAATGGGATCGACCGTGCTTGTGCTTTGTAGGTATTGTTGGTATCAGTATGTGGCTGTTGAAAAGATCTTGATAGGGAATAGCACAAAGTACACGGTGCATACGTTCACTTTGTGATTGATCTGACTCATCGACGCTGCGGCAGGCTGGGGCTTGCTCATAATTGCTGTAGCTCAATATAACAGACGCAATTTAACAGAATGCATGGTGGTCCGTCGTGTGCATACTTTGAAGATAGATACTAATCAGCACATTGCAAATACCTTCATCGCATAGTGCTCTAACCTTCTGCTCATGCGACTCACAGCAGTCACGGCAGAGCCAGTCGTTTTTTTGGACTCGCACACCGTACGTCAAGGCTAGCAGAACGTGACATTGAGCTTGTGCTTGTTTCAAACAAACCTCCAAGTTCCATGAAGTCTTTCGCTTCCGCGCCAGAAACTTGACATGAATCGGCTGGTGTAACAGTTTGTTACTAACGTGAAATTGAAAAGTGGTGTGCATATGTTTTGTTGACTTTGCATCGATGCGTTTGTCAGACCGATTCAATGCGTTTGTACAATACATAGAACCTTTCGTTCTTAACGATCAATGTGTCTTCTTACGCAAATTAACTGTACGGGACGGCGAAAGCAAAAAGAGCTAGTCAAGTAAATGTGTTTGGGTCGCCTGCATTGTTGTCTCCTCATTCCAATATTCCCTTCCAAACACTCGGACCTCGATTCAATTTACCCCCTCCCATTTCCAGCATGACCATGACGCGTAATCAACATAAGCGGCTGTACTGGTACACAGTACTAGCAGCTATCACTCTACTGACATATTAAAGCACTCTGCTGAAGACTGCAGACCAAATCCAACACAGTACGGTTCATAGGTGATGTCGGCTATAAACATAACCGACTTAACCTGTCGGAACCAAAGCATAAGGTTGTCACCTTCTTTGTCTTCGAGCTTATCGGCTTCTATATGTATGTTTTTTTTGGTCTGCGGACCACTTCTTGCGCCATTGTCGCCATGGGCGAAGGCGCAGAAGAAGGCATCTGTGCCTTTACATGCTCGACTAGAGCTTTATTATATTCATCAAGCATATGAATACGCTTGTTAACCTCTTCTTCGCCCTGGGAGATGAGGTATTCCACGCCCTTAGGGCCAAGGATAGGGAGCAGCTTCTGCTACCCTTCCTGTTGTGCATGTGACAGGCCAACCGCTGACATCTCTTCGATGTCCATTCTCACACAGACAAGTAGCCACCAACTCAGGTGAGGGGTTGACTTCAAATTCTACCAGGTGTAGCAGAGCTACTATAGTAATGCTACTAATGCACTAAGTTTAGACAAAGACACGCTCTAGAGAGCTTGTTTCTTAGCCTTGAGGAGTAATGCCTTCGTTTCTTATGCTCAACAGCATCAAGTCATTGTACGGTATTGCGCAGTGTCCTGTCCTGTTATCCTGCCTGCTACCATGGGCAGCAACGAGGCCAAGATCATTTGGGAGTCAGCATAAAACCCAACGTCTCTCAAACACGTTTTCACACTGTTCAAAACAACTCCTAAGGCTAGCTTAACAAGCTTGTGCCTTTTGGTCGAAAACAGCCACGTCTTCAAGAGACCAGTATCAGAGATACACTTCTTTCTTGCAAGGATTGAGGTTTTAGCAAGAAATGCTATACATAGTAGGTTTACAACTGATTTATTTATATGGTTATCGTTAGAACTAAATATTGAAGCACCTATTCTATGCTTAGTGCTAGTCACTATTTATCCGGCCCTGTCGCCACCTATATGTAAACGTGTATAGTCATTTACACTGAAACTAAGTACTATGACCACGTGGCTTTCTCTCAGCCACGACGTGACCCTTCATACCTTAGGTACGGTCACATCAACCTACCACTGTGTATCAAAGGTACAGCCACACCACAATGGTGTGGCAGGTGTGTATATACAATACACACATTTGTGTAACCGCGTCGTAGGACCACACAAATATCAATCACGTATCCAAGACTGTCTGCCTTCTTGCAACTTTCTTCGTAGCAAAGTCGTTTTTGCCACATTCTCGCAAAATGCTGTTCTATCTTCGCAAGACTTGAATTGCAAGCTGGTCGCTAGCCTTTACTTTAGTCACTACAACTTCGACATGCAGGTGTTACACCTTTGAATCCATGCTGCAAAGCTGAGATGTAAGAAACCTGACAATATCATCGTTCTCGATGTCCAAGAGGTGGCATCAGATGACGCTTTCATCAATACCATTTCCAATTGTTTGCCACATTGCAATCATTTACCATTTCCGATGTCAGTGAGAAAGACCAATGCATACAACAGGTGCATTGTAATTGAATCGCCGACCCTGAGCACGTCTACTTGAACGAAAGTTAGAAAGGTGACAATGATGATGGTGACGCAACGATATTCATCATTGCGAATTGTATGGAATCAGTGAGCACTTTAGCGGAATGGTTACTGCTGTCTTCATAATGTAACCAGTGAGCTCTATATCGGAGTGGTCACTCCTGTCTTCATAATGGAACCAGTAAGCACTGTATCGGAGTGGTCACTACTGTCTTCCTTATAAAACCAGTAAGCACTGAATAGGAGTGGTCACTGCTGTCTTCACTATTAAACCAGTGAGCTCTGTATCGGAGTGTTCACTGCTGTCTTCGCAATGGAACCATTACTTTGCTCCAAGTTTAACTCGTCGAAGAAGCGACAGAGACGACCAAGCACTCGCCTTGTCGATGACATGTTTGATCCAATTGCCTACAACAACAACAAAGCTCGCTCAATCACGACGCCATGCGCTTTTGTGGTGTATGCGGATCTCCTCAACACCTCAACAGCCAAATACTGATCTCAACAGCAAAATATAGATGCCGACACTATGTAGAAAGCCTCGCTATGGTTGACAACTTCGACTGCCGGCCTTTTGCCCTACGCTGGCTTGATATATGTGAATCAATCATGCTGCAGTATGCTGTTACGATAGGCCTCAACTCACTCAGTATATCAAAAGGCAGTCACACTGAGACCAAGCTGCCAATCCTCCAGCTCTACCAAATTCACTCAAATACCGTCATTACATACGATGATGAACCTCCAAAGCACGTGATGCCCGTCTACCACGTCATGAACGTACTTGGCAGCTTTCGCATGACTATGGTCAGCTGCTCGATGCCCAACATAAGCTTTTTGTTGAACTGGATTAGACCATTGAATCGCGTGTATTCCGCCCCAGCTTCCTACGGTGCAAGTGTCAAGATACTGACGCTGTAGGCCTCGCTTGCTGCTAATGAACAAACTTTGACCAATTTCCAAAACAACGCACATTTACCTCCGTCTCTGTATGAATACCGCGTACGTTCCTTCTCCTTCAATTGTAGTAAACCGATAAGCGTGTCCGCCGTATCACCGGTGATAAGCCAAACCTCTTGCTCTGTCTACTGTATATGCCTTAAGCCTCTTGACCGTTTTAGCTTAGCGACCACCTTAGTTAGATCTTCAGCTTCATATCGAATCCTTAGTGCAGAGTGGAAGCGCTGCAGTCTAGCATTCTCACCCGAATGTCATACACGTACGAGACCCGCAGTAGTCCAGCCAAAATACTGGCGCCTATTTGAAGCCTAAGAAGCACGAAACTATCGTCATTCTTTTTCGTAGCTCCAAGCACTTCTTCATTTCTGCATGTTTCATTCAGGTCCAGCACAATGTCCGTAGTGACAACACGTCTTGTTACGACAAACAAGTCTCGCTAGACCAATGTGCCTTTATGAATACTGGTAGACAGTGCAATTTATGACGGTCCCTAGATAATTCGGTGCGTATTGACAACCTTGTTTGCCTGACAATCGAGACAAAGCGCTCAGCAGTCTGCACATATGGTGGGTAACCCTCGAGTTATAGCACCGACTTTTATGGCCTCGGATTGGTATGATCGTCTGCTTGATCGTTGCGACGTAGTTGATAGTGATGGTGATTCGATGCACAACACTCAAAATCGCTGTACTTCTGCACAGGATTTGTTTAAGATTCTGTGGCTCAATATGACATAGACACGGCAATACAGTGTCGTCCGTCCTGCGCAGACCTCACAAGTAGATACTAAACAGTACTCTACAACTTCACTGCGCTAGTACAACAGGTTGTCTGCATTCATAACTATAATTAGTCGCACGAGCATAGAGATCAGAGCACCATGGACACTACGGAATCAACTTTAAGGCTAGCAGAACGTGACATCGAGCTTGTGTTGTTTCAAACGAATCTCTATGTAGACTGAGGCCTTTCGTTTCCTCGCCAAAAACGTGACATGAATCTTCTGATGTGACAGTTTGTTACTAACGTGGATACGAATGTATTGCACATGTTTTGTTGGCTTTGCATCGTTGCGTTCGTCAGACGATTCATTGCGTTTGTACAACACCATGCCACTGGACCTTTCGTTCTTAACGATCGGTGTGTCTTTTACGCAAATCAGTTGGACTGGACGGTAAGAATACAAAAGCCAGTCAAGCAATCGCGTTTGGGTCGGCGGCATTGTTGTCTCCTCATTCCAATATTCGCTTCCAAACACTCGAACCTCGATTCAATTCATCCCCTTTCCAGCATGTCCACGACGCGTAATCAACATAAGAGGCTGTACTGGTACACAGTACTAGCAGCGATCACGCTACTGACATATTGGAGCACTCTACCGAAGACTGCAGACTCCGACACGGTCATCGCTGGTTCTTTGCAGTATGCGCTTGGTATTCATCAGAGCAACACAAGGGTCAAGAGGCACCTGCGGTCAAGCTCTGACACGACGGCAATTGACGTCGATGACAATGAAGACAGAGCGCTTCGCATCAACTTCGAACTTCCAACTTTGAAGTTCCCGGATGTGGCTAAGAAAGCAAGCCAGAAGGCTTTTGACGCTTTTGCGCTGATTACTAAACTTCCGAAGAGCCAAAAAGCAAATGCCATACGTTTTAAGAGGCTAAATCTTGACAAGGTATCAAGCTACGAGGATGCGGAAAAACTCGCTAAGTCCGGCAACTTCGAAAAGTGGATCAACGGTGAGATAAAAGTGTACAAGAACACAGAGAAGGCTGAGGAGGCCATGGCTTCAACGCTTGTGCGTTTGCCCGGCAAAGACAAAGCTATCATGATTTTAGCAGCTGGAAGTAAAGACTCAAAGACAAAAGAGATCGCCACGAATTTGGAGAACCGTCTGCTGAGTCAATGGATGAAAAAAGATGGTCGTCATGACGGTCTTTATAAGCTACTAACTTTTGGCAAGACTGGTCTCGACTTTTGGGAAAGTTCGCAATGGGAATGGTTTGTCGCTGAAGCGAAAAGGAAAAAGGAGAATGAATTTGACCTGCTGGTTAAGATTCTTAGGCCGCAGTGGGGGGGGGGGGGGGGGGGGGGGGGGGGGGGGGGGGGGGGGGGGGGGGGGGGGGGGGGGGGGGGGGGGGGGGGGGGGGGGGGGGGGGGGGGGGGGGGGGGGGGGGGGGGGGGGGGGGGGGGGGGGGGGGGGGGGGGGGGGGGGGGGGGGGGGGGGGGGGGGGGGGGGGGGGGGGGGGGGGGGGGGGGGGGGGGGGGGGGGGGGGGGGGGGGGGGGGGGGGGGGGGGGGGGGGGGGGGGGGGGGGGGGGGGGGGGGGGGGGGGGGGGGGGGGGGGGGGGGGGGGGGGGGGGGGGGGGGGGGGGGGGGGGGGGGGGGGGGGGGGGGGGGGGGGGGGGGGGGGGGGGGGGGGGGGGGGGCCAGTGACGAGAAAGTGTCCCAGATATTAGCGTCTGGAAAGACGATTCCAAGCGTCGAGCAAGATGCCAACATGGCTGGAAGAGAGTCTGCTGAGAAGAGTGGATGAAAGATGGTCGTTATGACGGTCTTTATCAGCTACTAACTTTTTGGCAAGACTGGTCACGACTTTTTGGACAAGTTCGCAACGGGAATCGTTTGTCGCTGAAACGAAAAGGCAAGAGGAGGATGAATTGGAGCTGCTGGTTGAGATTCTTAGGCCGCATTCCAGTGACGAGAAAGTGTTCGAGATATTAGCGTCTGGAAAGACGATTCCAAGCGTCAAGGAAGATGTCGA
Organism: Peronospora belbahrii; assembly: GCA_920618645.1. Classification (NCBI taxonomy): domain Eukaryota; phylum Oomycota; class Peronosporomycetes; order Peronosporales; family Peronosporaceae; genus Peronospora; species Peronospora belbahrii. The sequence continues at coordinate 102,542 of CAKKTJ010000258.1, read as the reverse complement.
AGAGATGGAGAGAGAGTCTGCTGAGAGAGTGGATGAAAGATGGTCGTTATGACGGTCTTTATCAGCTACTAACTTTTGGCAAGACTGGTCACGATTTTTGGACGAGTGGCGCAACTGGAAACTGTTTGCTAGATTTCGAAGCGGGAATGCAACATATGGACAAGATCTACGCTGCTGGTTGAGATTCTTAAGCCGCATTCCAGTGACGAGAAAGTGTTCGAGATATTAGCGTCTGGAAAGACGATTCCAAGCGTCAAGCAAGATGTCGAAGAGCTGGAAAAGAGTCTGCTGAGAGAGTGGATGAAAGATGGTCGTTATGACGGTCTTTATCAGCTACTAACTTTTGGCAAGACAGATAACGACTTTTTAACAAGTTCGCAATGGCTATTGTTTGTCCAAGAAGCGAAAAGGCAACAGAAGAATAGACTTGGGCTGCTAGTTGAGATGTTCAAGCCGCATTCCGGCAACGATAAAGTCACTCGACGTCGAAAGAAGCTGCCGAAAGGAAGAAGAGAAGTGTCGTTGGAAGAAGAGACTCTGTCAAAGTGGATGCAAAAACCTGATCGTAGAGCAGGGCTTTTTCGGCTTTTATTTTTTGACACGGCTAACAGCGAGAAACTTGATGCTTTCGCAAATCGATTTCGTTTTTGAAAAATTAGGAGTACCGACGAAAGATCGAGACGAGCTTTTGTTTACGGCGCTTCAATCGCACCTAGACGATGATGACAAGCTAGCAAGACTGGTTGCTGTGTCCAAACGCGACGATTCTTCAAAGGACCTTGCGACTAGAATGGAGCTTATGCTGAAGTCGCGTGGGAAGAGTCTGGTGTGAGCAGAAAGCCATATACAGTGGGCTTTTATTTTGCGCTTTTAAAGGCCAGATGAACTTCTACAAAGTCCGGAATTGAGCACGTTTGTGGCTTTTGGAAAGCTGTTACATGAAGATGAGCAAAACAAATGGAAAGACGTTTTGCTAGACAAATTGATGAGTAAAGAGCCTGATCTGTTGACACTAGAGAAGATTTTTGCAAAGCACAGTAATGGCATTAACGCGGAAGCTGTGCGAGTATTAAAACTTCGACTGCTGGGGAAGATCAAAGAGGAGAAGCTGGATCAGGTGTAGACGAAGAGGATACGAGACTGGTTTGAAAAAGCGGAAGCTACGAAACGTGCCGAAGATGGTTCTTGAGCTCAAAGATGAAGCCAGAATTAGATTTCTACGTCTACTATGGTACACATGGATCTTATTATATACTGCTGCGTAAACTGGTAGATGAAGAAACATTGCAGCGCTCGAATTGCTCAGTGCTGAAGGCGGAACCAGTTTGTGACGAAGTGGCGGCCATCAAGAGGCTGATAGGTGGCAGGTGCAGAGGCGGTTTTGGAACAAACATCAATACGATGGCGTGGTGTCTGATATCGAAAGCATGTGCAGCGGCGAAAATGTCGTAATAGACAGCGGAGTTAGCGAGGTATGGCAGCGTCTGCGATACAGTGACAAGCGCTTTGCGATTGCATTCACGGTCTCGATTTTTCATGGCTACATCGTCCAGTAGCATCATCCAGGACTCGTCGTTCAGCAGCAGATGGTCGGTCCATCGTCTGTGGTATATACACACACCAATAACAACTTGATGATGACGGACCTGAAACCAGCTAAGCAGAGCACTGATCACTTCCTGCTACGTATGTTATCCAAACCTGCAAGAATCGATATCAAAAGGTAAAAGCCCTCTGCACGTTCGAAAACCTTATAAATAGATAAAGAAAACCTCAATCCAGTCTTACTTTGCCAGTATTTTATCCCCCCTCCCTCCCCCCCATTAAGAATATAAAAGATGTTGCTGAACAATTTAATGTTTTGGATGATGGTGGTCGAGGCAGTCATTTGTCTAATGTTAAGTCTTCCATTTGGTCAGTGGTTATCTTACACTATGATGTCGTTCTTAATGAAATATCTGGATGATAAAAACTCTCCAGTCAATACTGTGGCTACAATTGTGCTTGCCTTAGTTGCGATTCTTTTTCTTTGTATGTATAATATCTGACTAGCTATTATTGTGGGTTTTCTTACTAGACAGATATGATCAAGTTTTTCTAATTGTTGTTGTATTTGTTTTGTATTTTCTTATATGTAGCGGACGTGTCAACAGTTTACAAGCACCACTCATCGGATGAAGTACTAGGTGATGGAATGCGTATCCGTCTTCTCACTGCACAGCGAGATATGTACATTACGGGCTTTTGTCTCTTTTTATTCCTACTACTACGTCTTGTGTACATCACATTGGCTACAAACCTTCGATTGGAAAAGAATCTAGAGGCTATGAAGAAACAGGCGGAAGGGGCTGCAGCTGGCTACAAGTCACTGTTGGCAGAGAATGAGAGCTATAAGAAACAGACAGACAAGCTACATGAGCTGCTGGAGGGAGAGGAAGGTGATGATAAGAAAAAGAAAGTGGACGCACTGGCCAGATTGGTGCAAGAGAACGCGGACCTTGAGGAGAAGGTGAAAACCTTAGTCGACAAACTCAAAAAAGCGGAAGACCAGGTCGTTGTGGTGACGAAACAAGCGGAAGGACAAAGTTCTGCTTTTATGAAGCTTATGGACGAGAAGAACGAGTCAGACAAACAGCTGGAAACTGTCAAGTCTCAGGAGGTGGAACTCGAGTACCAACGGCAACAGATTGCTAAGCTTACGGAAGAACGTGACTCTTTGAAGTTCCAGATTCAGGACTATGACTTCATGTTTGCTGAAGCCAAGAAAAAGGCTGAGTAAGCTATGGCAACGTGAGAAAGTCTCGAGGGAAATAGTGATGATGCAAAGAAAGAAAACGATGACTAATTGTTGTATGACACTTTACTTTGCGTTTGTTTTTTGTGGTTCATGTATAGCTTGGTGTATTTAAAAGTTGTGGTGCAGATACTGCAACCGTTCCTGGATAATCTGCAGTCGTGAACTTGCAGTACTGGAGGTTGATGACGTCACTGACGAAGTAGGAGATGTAGGTGCCAGAGGGCTCGGTGAATCGCGAGAACTTGGTGATAAAGTGAAAGGAGAAGAGCGGGCTTGGGCGACAGTGCTCTGAACGTGTATCCGCATACTCCATACTTTCTCGATACCCACTTCTTCATTGCCCAATGATTGCTTCGTCGTCGCTTCATAAATACCTGCGTACCGTGTAAAGACGCTCACGTGCAGCGCTCGATTTTGCTTTAGGATAGGGATCACAAGCAGCAAAAAAGCATCCTTTACCTCCACTGTCATGTCATCTAGCTCCAATGTGCACCCACCGGGAGGAAGCTCGAGTATTCTGTTAAATGATGTCCCTCGCAGCGGAGGTACGCCTGGGTAAGCTTCCATCTGTGCGAGCCATCGTCTCACTCCGAGCTGTTTTGTTCGGTCGTTAGTCCAGTTTTGCAGGATAAGCGCAGTTTCGCGTGAAGTGGTTGTAAACTTTGGCGTTGGCACTGGCCTTATCTCACGATGGTCATTGTTGTCAGCATCACACTCATACCACAAAGCAAGAGCATCCAGCACGCGCTTACGAAATGATTGCACAATATTTACCGTCACTGTAAATTCGTTGTGTGTGGTTCGAGTCTTCAACATTTCCGCAAAACGCAGCAAACGTAATGCGGTAGACAAAATCGGTCGCTGCTCTTTCTCGCTAGCCACGTTACGTTGAAGTTGCTCGGATAGCACGGGAAGAGCATTGGCGTGAGTTTGACACAATTGAAGCACATCGTTCATAGCACCCAATACCGTCTGAAGCTGCGGCACGAAATCAGCCATCTCCTTGATCCCTGATCCTAACAAGGACCAAGAGTTCCAAGGAGACATGGCAATAATTTCATCATCGGTACGACCGTGGAAGATTTTCAGCGTGGACGAATCAGCAGCAGACTTAGATGCGCCCAAAGGTTCCCTGCGATCTTCAGCTAGTAGAAGTTGCGTCTCAAGAGACTCACACTGCACTTGAGCTTGGCGCATACACCGCACATGCTCTTGAGTTCTCTCCTCCAACATCGATCGGCACGTGAGTAATTCTTCAGTCCTGAACTTCAAGCTGTGCCGCGCTTCACAAGCTTCCTGTTGACGCGCCTCCTTCTCCAAGGCCAAAATTCTATAAGCATTCTCGTGCTGTGAAACCATTTGTAAAGTTTTCACAAGTTTTTCCTCATACTCCTTCAGTTGCGCGAGATAATTGATCTCAGAGTCACCAAGCTCCTTCTGAGTTGTAGACAACTTGCTTTCCAGATCGCACAAGGCCATCGCGTATCGCTCGTTATCATGTCGCTGATCATGCAATTGTTGTAGTACACAATTGAGCTGTTTTTCGTGTTTCTTACCTTCTTTATCCAGTTCAGCTTTAGACATCCCAAGTTGCGTCTGCGCCGCTTCCAAGTCACATTGCAACTTATGCAAATGTTGATCGCTACTTTCTTGCTGATCCCGTAGCTTTCTCAAAACCTCAGCAAGATTTTCCTCGTACTCGTGTAGTTTTGTGAACTGGTTTGCCTCCGATACTGCAAATTGATTTTGCACTTCCACCAACTTTACTTCCACGATGTTCATCGTCGTCGCGTACTGCTTCTCTGCCTCCGTCATTATTTTTTCATGCTTCTTCGCGTCAGCAGTCCGCTTGGATTCCACATCTACAACCTGGGCCTTCAGCTCAATGCAATTCCGCTCCAGCTCAATGCAATATTGCTCCAGCTCGCGCAACGTTCTCACATGTCGTTCTCGTCTATCATCTTCATCTTGAACCTCGTGCTTTGTCTCATGATGCAGCTCCAACTTCAACCGCTCCTTTTCTTGTTGCACTTTGAGCCCTTGTCGCTGATGTTCATCGGACAATTCCTTCTCTTTCCCTTCATTCGTCAGTCGAAAGCTAGCACTATTTTCCTTGACCACCTCCTGTGTCTTTTGATCACACTGTAACTTTTCCTTCCTCTTCCACATCAACAACTCGTCATCTTTCTCCTTTAATTGCTGTGTTAAGATACTTCTCGTCGATGCATGAGCTGCTACTTTAATCTTTAATTGCATCTTCTCCTTGTCTAGACTCAATTTCTCCTCTTTCAACAGAGCCACTTGAATCTCTAGACGCTCGCATTTCTCCTTAATCGTCTGCTGCTCTTGCACTGCATCCACCCCTTTCTGTCTCTCCATCTGCAATTGATTTTCATAATGAAAAGCCAAGCGCCATAATTGCGAATTCATGTCTTCGCTTTGCATTTCCTGCACTTCACAATTTGCACGAGTCTCTACAGCACTAGATGACAATCGCTCAGTCTTTTTTGTATGTGTAATAAAAGCTTCAAGTGACTGCTTTTCTCGTCGTGTCTTGACGAGATCAGCACGTAGTAGTTTTAGTGCTGCATACGCGTCTCGTAGGTCTTTCTCCATGCTTTAAATGATAAAATAATAATAATAATAATATAATTGATTGAGATAAGAAAAAAAAGAACAAGAGTTTTTTCTTATTATGGTTATAAAATAATATGGGTTTTTTATCTCTTTACTTTTATTTAATAACTTTCACTATAGTTTCCATAAGTATTCAATATTTAAACATAGAGTTCTAACAATTAGCTGGGTATACCGAATAGAATAGAATCGACTTTATATATATGAGTTTTACCCAATCAGTAGTAGTATTCCATACAAACTAACCAACAAGAGAGAAAGAACCAAAGCGTCATGAGCTCTTCTCCGACGCAATGTCCGTGTTCCCCCACGTCTTTACGTCAGATTCCTATCGTATGTCCAGGTCATTCTCGTCCAATAGCTGAACTTTATTATAGTTTTAATAATCTTCTTCTCTCAGCATGTCATGATAAATTACCAATGTTACGACATGGTGATTCAGGTGATTGGATTGGGACATTTGAAGGTCATAAAGGAGCTGTATGGAGTGCAAAATTAGATCATGAAGCTGAATTCAGTGCCACGGGAAGTGCTGATTTTTCAGTCAAGATCTGGGATGCCTTAACGGGTGATTTGGTCACAACATTTGAACACAAACATGTGGTCAAGAGTGTGGCATTTACATTGGATGGAAGGCGATTATTAACAGCAGGACATGAGAAAGTCATTCGTATTTTTGATATTTTTGATATTAAGCAACAATTTCAACAGTTGAAAGCACAAGGAAGGGAACCAACGAGTTCCATTGTACCAAGTGGACCATTAATGGAAGTGGAAACAGTGGAATCCATTCGAAAGATTGTTGTTCTAAATCATGAGCTTGCAGCTACAGGTGAAATTGATGGAACTGTTACGATATGGAATTTGGAAAAGTATCAAAAAATACAGCAATTTCGTGTCGATGCAGATGTAATGGATATGGAAGCATCAAGAAATGGGACAATACTTACTATTGCGGCTGGAAAACAGGTACAAAAAGGATGAGGAGACATTGAAATTTTGTTTTGTTGTGTTTTGAAATCTCGTGGTGGAAACTAGTTTCTAGAGTAATTCTTTGTGTTGGTGTTGTTGTTGTTCGATGATTTTTTGTTGTTGTAGGTGTATTTCTACGATGCAAGTAACGAGTTTGCACTGCTCCATTCATTTCCAATGCCAATTTCTTTTGCAGAGGAAGGAGGGGCATCATTGCATCCGACTGAAAATAAGTTTGTAGCGGGTGGGTCCGATACATGGGTACGCGTCTTTGATTCTGAATCAGGAGAATTGCTTGAGACGCACAAGGGGCACCATGGACCGGTAAGATGTTTACGATACTCACCGTCAGGTAATTCGTTTGCGACGGGCTCGGAAGATGGGACGATTCGCATCTGGCAGAATGATATTAAATCTGCGGCTGCTACGTCCATCGCGGATACAATTGGTATCTCGAGTTAGATGGAGGCGCGTCGACCGTTATGAGAAGCGACATAGAGGAGATGGCAGCACCATGCGAACAATTTACAGAACGCAACCAGACATACGCAAGCAAATACAATGTGTAACCATGAAAGAAACGAAGGCTCATTGGATGTGAACCTGCAGTCAATTTGTCCATGTCTAGCTTCAATACCAGGTCCTTTAGCAGTTTGGCAGGCTTCCATCCTTCATCGCAAGATCTTTGCCTGAGCATTTATTTACCCAGACCCTTGGCCTTCAAACGACCTACATCGAAAGCACTCGAAAAATTGCCGCACTTAGTGATTCTGATTCTCTGCAGCGTAACGCTTTAGATACTTGAGTCACCTTCACCTGTAGCTGCTGCCCAGCATGTGTGTGAAGTTTACAAGGCTCACGGCCCTTGCTCGGTGCTTCAGCACATCAGGGAGGTCCATCAACACCGCAAGTGCTCCGCTAACAAATGCATTCATCTCCATGTAGCCTTCTCACTGCTACACGCCGAAATGAACAACCATAAGGGTCTGACCTTGGCAAAATGACCCTTGTGCCTCTTCAATCAACCCAGGCCCGTGCATGGATGGCATCAGCGTCCCCAAGCAGAATTTTGTATGAGTGTGTCGCAGCAACAAAGGCATCCACGCGCTTGCCAGAGTTATCTGCTCCGATATTGCAGCCAGCTTCAGCAATAGTAGATTCCAACGAAGCTGAAGTATCAGATGATTTGTCAGGATGCAGCTTGAGTGCAAGCTTACGGTATTGGCGCTTGATCTGCTGGACGGTGGCGTCGCGCGAGAGTCCCAGCACACCATGAAAGTCACGACGCGCCCACATCGTCCGGATTCGCTCTGGTTGCCACAATTGCTCGCCGTCTAGGCAACCCGAGCCTGATGATGAGCCCATACTTTTAGCGTAGGCTGAGCGCACCAGCTTCATTCGCACACGCGCCGCGCGAAACAGATCTTCCTGTTCGTTCTTGTCGGACGGTGCTGGCCGCCACGTGCGACACTGCCCAGGTTGATCCATCGGACCAAGACCGAAGGCGTCGTCGATACCATAATCGAACGTTGGCAGTGGACCGCGACCTCCGTGCGCCGTAGCTGAACAATTTGCACTCAAATCATTGCTGTCTCCGTGAGCTGAAATCGACTCATCAAGGGTGCTATTCACATGCACGTTTGGACCACGGCGTTGAGCTGCTACGGAATTTATCCTAAAGCGCCGTTCTCTACGAGAGAATGACAGCGAAGCCGTACCTGTTGAAGTAGCATTGAGTGTGGCTATGAACTCAGACGAGAAGTTCGTAGCGTGAAGAGTCGAGTTGGCTGTCATTGGAGTTGCAGTCGTAGCTTCAATAGCGGGCCCTGAAGCACAGTCGGTTAAATGGCACGGACAGTGATCTTCGCAAGAATGACATCGTTGACAGAAGAAAAGCATTCCACAGCGATGGCCATTGGTTCCCGCTGACGCACTGCTCATCCATTTGCAGGCCTCATTGGCCTCAATCCCATCCAGCATTTGAGCCATTATTTTCTGCACAGCAGAAAGCCGAGATGAACAGCACATGCGGCACCCACAACTCACGCACACACAATGAAGACAGCAGCCGGAACAACCTGTGCAGCGGCGCCGTAAGTCGCGGCAGCCTGAGCACCCCATTCGTAGTGGTGGACAGCCGTCAGAGCGCCGATCACAACTACTGCCACTGCTGCACACAGACATTACTCGTGATGACGTCCTTGACGAGCGCACAAGAGGAAGCAAGAAATCAGCATTTGACGCTGCTAAAGCTTTTGCAACGCGAATAGACTCCCTTCGTCGATTTTTGCTTCCTCGACCGCTTCTTGAAGCGTAAGAACTTGCTTTCTTCGACCCAAGCAGTCGCCGTCTGCTAGACTTCCGGGTGGGCCTATCACCCTTAGCTGCCGTAGTGGGACCCTCGTCAGGGCGGATGAGTTGCTTGCTGGATCGTAACTGTCTCTTCTGGAACGGTGCCATAGACGTCTCACATGTTTCCTCCATGCCCAAAAATTTGCCTAGCGCCTGCACGCAAGATGTAGCTAGCCCCCTACATTCTTTTACAAGCGCCTTCTGGTCGTCAATAAGTAGAGATGACGATAACGCTACACCACAATTATTCGTGCTGTCACAGATAATGTTGCGCACTAATTGGTCCTTTGCCAAGGTAATTTCATGGCGAAGCTTTTTCATCTCAATAATTTCTGGGGCGTCCTTCTCAGGATCAAACACACCAATCCAATCAGTCGCCGACGATGCTGCATCACCACTGCTACTATCAGCAATAGGCTCACTATGCGGCTGGCTATCAGTATTCTCAACTGATGCCTTTTCTTTTTCCTCTTCGCTTGCGCCTTGGATCTGTGATGGAGCAAATTCTCTATATTTCGTATAGTATCGTGCCCACTGATGCTTCACAAGCTTTTTTTGGATCGCCAATTGCTTGGCCAGTTCGCATTTTAAACTATTAAAATGCTCCACGTGAGTACGCCACGGCCCAGAGCGCCCTAATTCATTCATCAAATCTCGGGTACTTGCTAGCGACTCCTCTAGTTGGGCGCGCGCATTTTCAACACTTTGTGGTGTCATGATGCATTCCCTCGCCTCTTCGACCGTAAATGGCTGATTCTGTACCTCGTCACGCATGCCCACAGGAGTCAATCGTAATAGCGCAGCCAATTCTTCGTCGCGTAAAACGGGCGTGCGGTTAATGTCCCTCGACATGGCGTCAAAAGGGGACAATCCATAGGCAGTATCGTATTCACCGTCAGCTGTAGTGCCTTGAGTTTGATCAAGTGCGGACTCTGCTAGACGCTCAGGGTCCACGAAATCGTCCTTGGTTGTATACAAAAGTGCCTCATTGTGCCAAATGTACAAAGCATCTTGAAGGCATGTAAACTTATCGTACGATCTGTCGTCCATTTCGTCAACACTGTCCGGATCAAACCACGCACAAGAATTTTCAGCAAAGAGAATCCACCACTTGTGAAGCTGCAGCTTTGTATTCTCAACCACAACATGTGCTGTAACACTTTTCAAACGATTCACGTGCGCAATGACGCGTTGGCGACGCTGACTAGTGTTATTAGCATTACCCTTGTCGTGACCAGATCGCTTCTCTTTCAGTGTAGACACTAGCGCCTTTATCACAGCATCCAAATCACGCATATGCACCGTAAGCCTCAACAATAGATTTCTTAGAAAGTAACTGCTGCTGGGATAATCTTGCTGGCCAATTGCAGAAGATGCCACATCACTGGCACATGCGTCACATGAATTAGTCTCACGAAGGTATTCCGGCACGTCGTCCTTGCCTTTCCATTGAAGCACATGGTTGACGACCTCAGGGCACTGCTCAATGGTTTCGCGCACTAACGAGATTGGAAGCGAGTCAAATAGACTAGACTCAATTGCAGAAGATCGGATCGGGCGCAGAATATATGTAAACAGGTCAGACTCCAACGTACCCTCATCTAGAAGGTTATCGTGACTGCGGCTTGTAGAGTTGATGCTTCGATCAGTGGTTCCAACCACATGTCTAGCCAGATAGTGCTTTCCCAGCAAATGAGCCACCAAGGCGAGTGAGTGCAAGGCAACAATCTTATTTTGTAGCTCACTCCATTCTTTGTGGCGTGAAGACTCAAACACGCCCAACTCGCCAATCAACGAGAATTCACTTGACAAAGAGGGAAGCGGCGGCACCAGGTTGCCGATTGCACGTAATCGTTCAGCACACAGCACAATCTCTTTCCCAATGTTAGCGCGCTTCAATAGATATCGATGCAGAATCTGAATATCGTGCGTGGTAAGAAGCCATCTCTTAACCTCGCGCGAGCAGGAGTTACCAATTGTGAGTGACTCCAGGTAAAAATACTGCCGTTCGCCAGACAAAAAGCGCAGTAATTTGCAATCCGTTTCTAAAGAATAGTCCTGAATCAAGTTTAGATCGCGGGTCAGACCAGGAAGTTCCCACGTCGAGCGGAAAGAATCGCGTCGAGAACTGCTTTTTTCCTCGCTTCTAACTTCAATATCTTCTGCTGTTGTCTTCATAGACGTACCAGCCACTGTCTCACTCGCAGACAACACTTCCGTGTCGACACATACATCTGCATCCTCATGTAGAAAGTCAAAAGTGTCCGCCGCCTCACCTAGGGTGGCACCGCACTGAACACCAGAGTCTTCCACGGTGGGCAGCTCGCTTGAACCCGATGTAATCAATTTTCCAAATGCTTGCACCTTCTTCACCAAACACGCCAAATCACTGTCCTCTGCCATCTCACTCGCAATAAACGACAGCCCAGCTGATCGGGACTTACCCGCATTCCTACGCTTAGTCTTAACGCCACGAAATTGGGAATGGGTCACAAACAGTAGGCTGGTTGCTGGTACGCATACATCGTGGGCGACACTAAGCCTCTCCATTTCAAGCAAATGCTGCTTTTTCTTACTCAACGAAGTAGTCGATAACGATGCCGCCATTGCATTGCACTGCTTCTTTACCACAAGCTCAGCGACTTTTTTGCAGTGTGCCATCTTTTCAAAGTGTCGACGCAATCTTAAGTACTTATTGCGCTCCAATGTTTCTTGAATACGAACACTTTTGGCCTCAGCTTCTAAGCGCCGCGAGATCATTACAGTGCGTGTCAGTCGTATCCGAAACGCTTCTCTTTCATCGCGCAAACGCTGTTCATCGTCTCCTCCTATTGTAAAAGCAACGGCTTCCACGTTTTTTTCTCTTTCTTCATTCCCATTCCTAGATAGCTGTTGATCTGACCGGTCCGGCTGTTGTGTACAATCCTTAGCGCTTTGCCCACGTTTTGACACGACGTGTGTAGCAGCACTGTCTTCATATCGGTGGTCTAACACATGATCAAAAGTGAGGAATCCCAAGACCATGTAATTGAAAACATACACAACACTCTCGCTACTTACGTTTTTCATGTCGTTGCTGTGTCATTGTCTCAATTTCTTCCATTGTACCACTATCTCGATTTCGTTTTTTCGTGACTGGAGTATCATAGCTAATCGATTGCCGTCTCTGAGTCGGAGCATACCGTTCCTTTCCAACATGTTTTCCTGCCACTTCATCATATTCTTCCTGCTGTATCTGTTCCTTCCTCCTGCCAGAGCGTGAATACTTTCTCAATTGTTGTTCCGTGCTTTCAACGACTGCTTGTAACAAGAGCATACCATCATTCACTCGTTTCATTGTCTTGGCTGTGATCCTAAACATCATCAAATGATCCAACTCGCCTAGTTCTCCTCGCGTCTTATTTTTCTCATTCTCCACTGTCTTTTGGTAACTAATGCTACAACAAGCACGTGACATGATTGTATTCAGTTTGTCACCAAGTAAATGTGGCACCAGTCGTTCTGGATCCATTGTCGTTCGTATTTGAATCATTTGTCCACTAGTATTCTTATCATTCATTCTCATTGATACAGAAGACCGTGTCATGTCCATAGACCCGTGAGAAGGACAAGTAGTCGTAGTAGCTGCAGCAACTTTGTCATACTCATTTCGTGGTGTATTTTTCGCATTCTGATTGGCTATAATATTACGTTTCTTGGTCATGGCGATACTACCGGTATTAGCCAAGCGCTTCCTGGAAGGCTTTTTACGGTTATTTGATACTGTCGTGGATGTTGTTGTCGTCGTATAGGATGCAGAAGATCGACGTAATGAAGTAGTAGATGTACATGGGAGTGAAGTGTCAGTAACGTTTGCATTTGTTGCATGTACGCCTAAAGACGCACCCACGGAGATAACGCCCATGATGACCAGCGGTTTCGATGTCGGTAATATCGAGACAATTTGATACAAAAATGAGATTTTATAAATTAAGTTTGACAGTATCAAACCTTCAACATTTTGTTAAAGTATTACGTAAAATACAATTATTTAAGGCGAAGAAGGACTGAAGTAACACGATAGGGCTTGAAGTAAAACCAGAAAAAAATATAAAAACCTTGTGGCTTCGTAATCATTACCGGTATGAATGAAATAAACACCCATCACGTGACAATCATAATAGTACACTAATGAAAGTGGTTACGTGTTCTGGACCTACAAATATCGCAGTGATTAAATACTGGGGTAAAGAGACTATTGAACTCAATACGCCCTTAAACTCCAGTCTAAGCGTCACACTTGATCAGAATGAATTATCGACAACGACGTCGATAGCCAGTGGATCAAAATTACAACGAACACGATTCTGGCTGAATGGCCAAGAGCTGCCTATTCCCAAACGTATGGCAATTGTACTACGGGAGATGCACCAATTGGCACAGCGAATGCATCGAGAGGAGATTGCACAACATTTACATATTGTGTCCATCAATTCGTTTCCAACAGCAGCAGGACTTGCGTCATCAGCTGCTGGATATGCATGTCTTGTAGCAACTTTGGCAGAGTTTTACGGCATCTCCAAGGTGAATGAGGAATTTCCAGGTCAGCTATCGACTATTGCACGTCAAGGTTCTGGATCAGCTTGCAGGAGTTTAGACGGAGGTTTTGTGGCGTGGCAGAAGGGAGAGCGACCCGATGGACGGGACTCGATTGCCATACAAGTCGCAAACGAGATGCACTGGCCAGGTCTCTGCGCCATAATATGTGTCGTGAACGATGTTCAAAAAGACACGAGTAGTACGACTGGTATGCAGACGACCAAGGCCACGAGTGAACTGCTGACGTACCGCGCTAAACACTTGGTGGCAAACCGAATGAAGCTGATGACGAAGGCAATTCTGGACAGAAATTTTGAAGTGTTTGGCACACTTACAATGCAGGACAGCAACCAATTCCATGCCATGTGTCTCGATACAACGCCGCCAATCTTCTACCTGAACGATGTTTCACGTGAAATTATCCGACTTGTGCACCACTACAATAAACAAGTTGGCTGTCTGCGGGCAGCCTACACGTTCGACGCCGGTCCAAACGCAGTGATTTTTGTAGAGGAACAACATGTGCAGCAGCTTGTGTCACTTGTACACCACTGCTTCCCGCCATCATCCAAGATGATCATCAAGTCCTCAATACCTATTAACTGTACCCCATCTGATGCGCTTCTTAAACAGATGCAAACAAAACTCGAGAATGGCAAGACATGTAAACTCCCGCATATTCCTAACAGTGTGAAGTTGATGTACGTGACTCATGTAGGCGGTGGCACACGCGTGCTGTCCGCAGATGAAGCGCTGGTTGATGCAGTTACGGGTGAACCGCTACCGTCTCCCTTGAAAGCGCGTAAATATTCGCTCGTCAGACCTAGCTTTTGGCTGCCTCGCGAGCAAGCACTGCATTATTTGGCCATAGCTGCTATTGCTACCGCAGCGATCAGCGCTGTGCTACTGCGCAAGTAAAGGCATAGATTGAAGAACAGTGCGTAAATGTCTTGATATCGAAAGTCTTACGCAATAAGTCGCTCCACTTCGATTACTCCACTTTGTTCATCAGCCCAAGCTGTTGCTGTACCAGTTTCAATAGCTCCTCGTCCGTTATATTGGTCCCTTGGGCCCATGGTGGTGGACAAAGTTTCACCTGTTGCATGCTCTGCATAATGGCCAACCGCTTGCTCTCTTCCAGACGGATACTTTCTCGTTTCAATGGCAATTCCTCAGCTTTTAACTTGATTTGAGTATGTTCGACATTATCTTGTTCTCTACGAACACCATCATGCTCCTCTACAAGCATTTCAAATGCTTCAGTGTCACTGGTACAAGGCGATGAAGGCAGTAGAGCGTAGTTTTCAAAGCCTTCGTCCGTAGCGCTCTCGATATCTTCGCTCTCACTGCCAGTAGATTCTGCGTCATCCAACTTCACTACAGAGTAATGATTAGAAATGCGTCTGCTATGCGTTATCACCGCTGCATACTCGGCCTCAAGCGCTGCGAGCGGGTCGAACGTCGCGAAGTCGGCGTGATGATCCATCTTGTGTTTCTTATGAATCTGATTGGGTGAAATTTACGAAAAAGGAAATAAACCGGTAGCAAAAGAGAGGTGTACCGGTAAAACATGCACTGACTTGATTGCGACACTTGTGTTTGACTGGTGATGCGAAGCCGAGCTTCTAAAAGCTAATGCTGCACTACACCGGGTCTGAAAGGGCCGTTATATCGGTGTACGTTACATATATACTGTATGCTACAAGATCAAGCTAAGCTTTATTGTAACAATGGATGAGCGAAGACATCCGATGTTGTCAGACGATCGATGGGGTTGCGCTGCAGCAGTGCTGACATCAGATCGCACACTTCTTCCGAGATGAACGAAGACATTTTCCATGCGCATACCACACGACGGATGCCAAGCTTTAAGAAGCTATAGAAGTCGTTATCGAATTCCTGTGCACGATGAACGAGCGGTGATCCCGTCAACATGATGAACAGCGTCATACCTAGCGGCCACATATCAGCGAGTATAGGCGAATAGCTCTGACCGGTCACAACTTCGGGCGCCATGTAGTAAGCTTTGCCAACTACTTCATTTTCGCACGTCCGCTCGGCGTCTGTGGCGAGCCCAAGGTCCGAGATCTTGCACACACCGTTGCACAACAGCACGTTCTTTAATGACACATCTCGGTGTGCGATGCCATTGTTGTGCAAGTAGTGCAGGCTGCGTGTCATCTTACAAAACAAACGCAGGGCCTCCTGCTCTTGTACTTGTCCGTTTGGCGAGCGCTGCGCTCGGTCCCAGAGATCCCCTTCAACACAGAGCTCCATGACCCGAACCACGATTCATTGTGCAAAAATTCTTCGCGAAAGTGCACTAGGTTTGGATACGGCGGCAACGTCAGAAGTTTAACAATGGCACGCTTCTCATGCCATGGGTTGTCAGCGTTTGGGTGCACCTATAGTAGGTTGGCAGCGAGATCGAGTGATACCTGCTTGATGGCTACAAGCTCATTGTTGTTTTGTGTGTCTTCACAGACGCATAATTAACAGCGCCGTAAAGCGCGTTGTTAATTTGTCGATTGAGGCGATAACGCTGGCGAATCATGACTTGTTGGATATAGCGACGGCTTCTGGGGAAGCTT
The DNA here is from genome assembly GCA_920618645.1 of Peronospora belbahrii. Taxonomy (NCBI): domain Eukaryota; phylum Oomycota; class Peronosporomycetes; order Peronosporales; family Peronosporaceae; genus Peronospora; species Peronospora belbahrii. Next base: position 86,615 of record CAKKTJ010000258.1, on the reverse strand, counting down.
TGAATGTTGTTGCGCGAAAGCGGAATGAGCTTGGATAGACCTCTTGGACAAAAAACCGTCAGCGTTACATTATCAGAGGAAGGAGTACAACTAAAGCAAATCGTTTGCTTGAAACATTTGGCAGAAAGACGAGTCATGACAAACGAGCTAGACTTAAGGCCCAATTGATCGGATTGATAGTCTCTTTCACTTGCCCCAATGCCTGTCACAGTCAATAGATATTGGTGTCTCACTGAAGAGGTGGGACTCGTTGATTCTTATCCTACTCGATGGGACTACAATTCTTAGCTCGTCATCATCGTACACTGTCGTGCGTGGGCATCCTCCTACAAGGTCGGTTCCCGTACAATGGATTCTGCTGAGCCCAAGGTGAGATCAAGCCTTTGATCTAAAGCTAAGCACTTCTATCCGTCTAGCTTATTTCTATCAATCCACCGCACTGAGCGACAAATGAACATGTATTTGTTAGTAGTTTAGTGGTCGTATGACCAGCGTAAGGCTGTACAACTCGCTTGGGCATTTTCGTACGGTCGTAGGTCATGATTAACCTTGCAAAAAGGGGGGTTTCATCAATTCGTCTAGACGCAAGGTTCGTCATTATTACTAGAGTCACAATTCCATTGCAACAAGATAAAATGTAGAAGAAAATCCGGATTCAAATGATAAAATGATACCGTCCCTTTGTATCGAAGGCTAATTATACCGGTAATTGCATAATGAGTTTTTACCGATAGCATTTATCTCAATTAGGTATTTATACTATCTATGGATATTTGGAATGTGGATTCTAAATTAAACCTTTCGCATCGCATGCATGTGTGCGTCAAACGATGACATTGATGTCTTGATCATCTTGATGGAAAGCAGCATTAAACTGGTTTTAAACGTTTATTTCTTCATAATAATATACACGTGCTTGTGTTGTTTGGTTTGTATCTACTTCCATCCATATAACTCTACGCCAATCACTACTTAATCGTCATAAACTCAGTCAGCTCCAGCAACTCTTCAGCCGTCGGTCTCTCGACTGGGTTGAGTCTCAATAACTTGCCCAGCAACCCAACCGTGGTCGGTGATATCCGGTCTGATAGCCCCCATGAGTCAATGACCTTGGCCACGCCCAGCTCGCAAAACGCCAAAAACGCCTTATTATCACGCGACGCGTTCGACGTGAGCGGCGAGCCCGTGAGCATAATGAACAACATGATACCAAGCGACCACATGTCGGCTGCAAAAGCATCGTACTTTTCCTGATTCACCACCTCTGGTGCCATATAGTAAGCCTTGCCCACCACCTCACCCTTGCCTCGAAGCGGTGCATCCGTGCTCAGTCCAAAGTCACCAATCTTGCACACACCACGGCAATAGAAAACGTTCTCCAATGACAAATCACGGTGCGCGATACCGTGTGCGTGCAGGAACTGCACACCGCGTACGCATTGGAGGAAGAGCTGCTGTGCCATAACCTCGGGCAGACGATTCCTTGGAGCGTGTTCCAGCAGGTTCCATAGATCACCACCGGGACAAAACTCCATCACAACACACCACGTATCCTGTGCGTGCAAGAACTCGTCACGAAAGCGTACAATGTTGGCGTGCGACGGTAGCGCCATCAGACGCGAGACCACACGGTGTTCACTCCAGGGATTGTCCATATTGGGATTAAGACGAAGTGCTGCTACGGCTCGTGCGAGCGACACTTGTTTAATGGCCACTGGTTCATTACTGCATTGTGCGTCTTCGTAGAGTCCCACGGGTCCATATAGCGCGTCACTAAGTGGACGGAGCAGAAGGAAACGATCAGCAAATAACATCGGCATTGGAAGACTTTTGTTCGTTAATAGAGAGAAATCACTTGTGGTTCAAGTCTCTAATTTGATTATGAACATTCGTAGTTGTCTGCAAAAATAGGCCTCGGAAATGTTTTGAACTCGGCATTTCTGACAACGCAGCAGATGCGGCATATTAACCAATTGGTATGACGCATCATTCGAAAGTCGAAGGAATAAATGCCGCAACGTTAGATTATGGCGCAACTCAAGACTTCCACGTAGCGGTAGTTGGCAAGCCGACCAGTCCATGGCAAGACAAACACTGTGTTTAATTAGCTCTTTAATCTGAATGACGACCTCTTGCAATGACTTCAGCCCCTTGGCCCTTGTTTGTAACTTTTGCAAGCACTTTAAATCGATTTGGAACACTGTTAGGAAACATGAAGCTGGACTGAGCCGTGCCATATCGGTCCGTCGCATGCATATAAAGTACTCGTCTTGCTAGCTATTCGAATGTCAAACAAAGCGGAGAGGGTGTAATGATTATGGATTTATACCATGATATCCGCGAGAATTGATGTACAGCCATGTCGACTATGATTTGATGCAGCTTCCAGGGTGATGCTCGACTGCACACGTGCCCCTACAGGACTTGAGAAACCTTTTGTGAAACTGTCATGAACAGAACCAGATGTTCCCGAAGAATAGAGTCTTGTGCAAGCGCAAGAAACCTAACTGCTGAACTTGGTGTCGCTGGTTTACATACCTTTCTATGACGACTGTGCGGATTCACCTTAGAAGAATAAGGAGACCGAACGTCGACGAAGCTAATGAATAACAAGCTGGAAACGATGGAAACAATACTGCTGCTGATTTCCTCTTTGGCATCCATCTCGGTGTGATGTCATCGTGCTGAGCTGGTCGATTATGGTTGGCTAAAGAAGCTTAAAGTACCTACTGACCTCTGCAACGTAGAAAATCCATTGGGAAGAAACATAGCTACCATCCATGCTGACTGCTTGAATTGCACTGAGCCATAAAAATGTGTAAATATTGATTGGTAATGAAGGTATGATATGATATCAATGTTAGAAGCTCGATCTAGTTATGATATTAATGTTAAAGGCTCGATCTGCTAATGTTTTGTTTATATAATTACAAAGTATATATTGCTTCGTGTGCATATGGCATATGCGTTGTGTAGAATTATTTGATACAGTTTCAATGTTCTTCGACGCAGTTGCGACTCGCTATATTTTTTGATCAAGTACCATGTGAAGCTGCAACAGTTGCCAAAAAAGCGCGTTGTTGCATGCCTCATTCTAGAAAATTGATCGTCATCTGCGAGAATTAGTGATCCTGTCTCATAGTTCTCGTACTTTTTTTGAAGTACATGTTATTGTACCGTAGATACTGTTTCTTTTAATAATGACGACTATGAGAGATTGCACTACCGATCTTTCTATTGCTTACCGGTCAAACAGCTGTTTCTTGCTCATTTTCCTCGATCGTATAGATAGATAAATTATTAGCTCAAAAGATTTCTAACGAATTATTCATGCACTTTTCTTTAGACACCAGTTTGTGCAGGTGTGGCTTGCTGCCTGCAAAATGTGATAACACTGCGTGTAAGCTGAAGTGTTATCTTTACCTCTTTGCCTTTGAGAGCGGGTCAGCGGAAGTACTGAAACTGGCGTTTTCTCTATCCAAAACTCAATTTACATAGCACCTCGTACATGCTGGTATTATAGTTGATATTGCAGCAACTCGTTCATCTCGTACTAATTGTACGGCCAAGTCAGTAGAAATGTGCTACCACTTGACACGGCACTTAGAAACATACCGGTATGTAAGAAGGTATTATAGGAAAATGACACATTGATAGCGACCAAGTTCTTTTACAACACGGCAGGACTAATTTTTGAGCGCACACAAAAAAATAAGAAACATCGCTGTGTATACATCTCGTATTTTTCGGTTTACTATCGTCACTATACCGTCACCTGCTTTCATCCTCTCATATAAAAAAAGCATTGATTAGTCCCATTCTTTTCCGGTAAAACGTGCACTTTTCATTCCTAGAGCTCATATCGCAAGAAAGCCGTTGGTCAACATCTATCGGTTGACTGACTCGCACAGCTTGATTCTTTTTTGACAGAACTTTATCTCGATCAGACTTGCCGTAACGGAAGGAGAAATACCGTGTCTGGTCTTGCTCGAGTTGCGGCATTTTTCTAACCGTTGCGTCATAATAATTGATATCAAGTGGCGTCGTCAGAATAGTGAGGTCTGACGACCCCACACTTAATAAACATTTTCGAGGTTTATTTTGCACGAATGTTCATAATCAATTTAGAGACTTGAACCACAAGTGATTTCTCTCATCAACGAACGAAAGTCTTCCAATGCCGATGTTATTTGCTGATCGTTTCCTTCTGCTCCGTCCACTTAGTGACGCGCTATATGGACCCGTGGGACTCTACGAAGACGCACAATGCAGTAATGAACCAGTGGCCATTAAACAAGTGTCGCTCGCACGAGCCGTAGCAGCACTTCGTCTTAATCCCAATATGGACAATCCCTGGAGTGAACACCGTGTGGTCTCGCGTCTGATGGCGCTACCGTCGCACGCCAACATTGTACGCTTTCGTGACGAGTTCTTGCACGCACAGGATACGTGGTGTGTTGTGATGGAGTTTTGTCCCGGTGGTGATCTATGGAACCTGCTGGAACACGCTCCAAGGAATCGTCTGCCCGAGGTTATGGCACAGCAGCTCTTCCTCCAATGCGTACGCGGTGTGCAGTTCCTGCACGCACACGGTATCGCGCACCGTGATTTGTCATTGGAGAACGTTTTCTATTGCCGTGGTGTGTGCAAGATTGGTGACTTTGGACTGAGCACGGATGCACCGCTTCGAGGCAAGGGTGAGGTGGTGGGCAAGGCTTACTATATGGCACCAGAGGTGGTGAATCAGGAAAAGTACGATGCTTTTGCAGCCGACATGTGGTCGCTCGGTATCATGTTGTTCATTATGCTCACGGGCTCGCCGCTCGCGTCGAACGCGTCGCGTGATAATAAGGCGTTTTTGGCGTTTTGCGAGCTGGGCGTGGCCAAGGTCATTGACTCATGGGGGCTATCAGACCGGATATCACCGACCACGGTTGGGTTGCTGGGCAAGTTATTGAGACTCAACCCAGTCGAGAGACCGACGGCTGAAGAGTTGCTGGAGCTGACTGAGTTTATGACGATTAAGTAGTGATTGGCGTAGAGTTATATGGATGGAAGTAGATACAAACCAAACAACACAAGCACGTGTACATTATTATGAAGAAATAAACGTTTAAAACCAGTTTAATGCTGCTTTCCATCAAGATGATCAAGACATCAATGTCATCGTTTGACGCACACATGCATGCGATGAAGCGCATTGTATTGGGTCCAATATTGCCCTTGCCACGAATAACACATTTCCAGTAGCTATCAGAGCTAAGGATGCATGTATCATATATGCAGCAGCGCCATCAAGCAAGATTGACGGCATGATGACGTATAGTTAACCATGATGTAGCAACCTTGGTGGATATTTTGCTCATTGTCCAAGGAAATGTACATGTAACCGACCAAAAGCTGTAGTTGCAAACCACATAAAGTTAAGATTTCGACATCAACATGGAGTTCATCATCAGTATCTTAGTACAGTCAGTCAGCCATAGATACCATCTAGAGGCAGTAGTAGTTACTTCTTGTCTGCAATAGCATCAGTTGGCATTACAAATAATAGCTTGTAGACAATGCTAAAGGTTCGATTTGGAATGACTACATATAGAGCCTTCTCCCTCATCCTGACAGGATCTGACGTGCTTTTTAACCACTAACATATACATTCCATTTTAGAACCTTAGTTGGCTTACCAAAACGTCTTGGTATAATAGTTTTATCATATTGATTAGGCATCCTCAGCTCGAAAAGACAAGTTGCAGACGACAATGATATCGTGACATGACGACCATCCACAAGTGTATATTAGTATTATTATACTGTGTCGCCTTTTATACGGTAAACTAATCCTTCTATTAGTTGCTAAGTCAACACTACTGCTCCCTTCATCGTAGCGTCAAATGTGCGAAAGAAAGAACGCTCTTACCTTCAAAAGCAGCTTAGAAAGCCTCACAGTCGCAAGTCTTGTAATCATCAAATGTTCACACTTTACCAGCGACTTCAGCCATCGTTAAAAACATCGTTTCAAACTTGCATTTTCCGCAACATAAGGCTTTTGCTCGTAGATTGACTACAATCTGGCATACCGTATAATAGCAATCAATACCTCCAGCTCGGTATGTTTAGCGGTAATATTTCAGCGTCAATCGCCAAAAATGCGGTCAATACGACGGCATTTGGATCATCCTCCTCGCTGTTTAACTGTGTTCTTTCCGTCTTCATTAAGCCCTTCGTCCCTTTCTTATATTAAGGATCAATGTACAATCTCTTGCTCATTCAGTCGTCATAATCGTTCTCTTACGTCCTTAACGCCTAAGAAACACTCTCCAGAGCTACCGACTTTACATGGCAAAAACCTTTTGAATCTTGTATCCAGAGCAAGAGATTCACATCCTTTAGACTGGTCCGAAGGTGTAGGAAATGCAGAGGAGACGGATCCATTGGATTTAAAAGATCCGCATTATGATCTAACAAGTGCAAAACTCAGTAAACTCTTTTCACGTTTTCATCCAAATCGTACGGCATTTCGTACCCAAAATATGGGTCTATTCCTGTAACAACTAATCTATTTGTTTTGATTTTTGACTCTATTTTTGTTAATATGGCTACTAGCTCATGGTATGGTATCATATGACGGATTTAAACAAGGGCTTGAAGCTATGGGAATTGCATGTGATGATAAAAAAGAGTTTCAAACCTTTATTGAACAAGTGGATAATGATAAAAGTGGAGGAATCACGTACGATGAATTTCTATACGCTATTCAAGAGATTAAGCTCGCACAACTTTTTAGTCCAGAATTTGTAAAGGCTCTAACGTTCGAGTATGCTCGTGTCTACGGTCATGCAGCTCCTGTGGCACAATTGGGCTCAATTGAGTACTCACCCGATCGAATTCGTAGTGCATATCCGATCAAAATGGTGGAAAGGTTTATGTACTCGAAACGACCAAATTGGGCCAGTGTGCGTTGGATTAATGTGGAAGGAATTGATCCATTAATGATGAGAAGACTAGCAGTGCGCTATCGGTTGCATCCACTTGCAGTGGAGGATACACTGGATGCCGATCTTGAACGACCCAAGTATGAGCATTATGACGAGCATTCTTCGCTAATACTTCAAACAGTGCACGCGCGTGATTTGAAAAAAGCATTGAAATATCAAAGCATGTATCGCGCTTCACTGTATGTTCGCGATAATGGCGTGTCACCGTTTGAAAGTATGAGCACGTCTGAGCTCGAAAGAAGACTTGACGATCTTGGTATAGGACGTATTATGGCTCTACCTGAACAACTGAGCTTGTATATTATGGAGAACGTGGTCATTAGCGTCCAGGAGGCTCCAAGTACGCTGTGGCCGACACTGAAACAACGGCTGGAAATGTCATACTCCAAGGTTCGACAAAGTGGCACGGCATTTCTGGTGTACTCTATTGTAGATGTGTGTGTAGACGAATTATCTCCAATTGCGCATACATATGGAGCCAAAGTAGCGATGCTGTCTTGTCTTCTCCGTCACGATCCACTCAACTTTGATGTTGATCGCCTAGCAAAATGCTCGAAAGAGATTAAGGGACTCAAACTACTGTGCAAGCCACTGCGTGAAATGACAACACAACTTATGGAGTCGAGTGATTTTGAGGGCGAGACGCTGCGATATTTTCGTGATGTGCAGGACCACGTAACAGTCATTGACGAGACCTGCGATCGCCTCCTTGATCGCTGTCGGAGTTTGGTAGATGATTTTCATAATGCACGGCACGCTCAGCAGAGCGAAGTTAGCTACACGCTCACCCTCGTTGCGACAGTGTTCCTACCAGCTCAATTTCTCACTGGTTTGTACGGTATGAATTTCGTGAACATGCCTGAACTGCAGTACGAGCATGGGTACATGATTTGGTGGGGCGTTGTATCAACTATCGCCACTGGGACACTTACGTACTTTAAGTTTTACAAGAAGTGGCTCTAGTGGTCCATAGATATCGAAGAGGCCATGGACACCAGATAAATTAATTGACGTGTAGACGAATATTTCTGAAAAGGCTTGGGGACACGTTTTCAACTGGTTGAATTTCTGATACTTTTTACTTGTTGGGAAAGGTGCGTCTTAGAATCTACTGGCTAATGGATGGATTGATGTGCAGATGTGTCATTTTCCTTGTAACTTTGTCACTGTCTTCTTCAGCCGCGTATGGATATAGCGATCCAAGGTAGACTTACTGGGTCTGGTAGTGTAAGCTTTGTCCTTACTCTTTGGGGTTGGTGATCAACGTACGATTTACATAGTACACATACGGCATTGGTGCGGACACTGCGGTACGACAAATCAATTGACACCCACGAGTTCAGCATTGATTACAAGTAGATTAATGTTTGACGTCAAACAACTTGCTTCATGTGCTGTAACTATCTTTGACTCATCAGTACTAACACTCGTCAGCTCTTACGGATGCAAAATATGAGGCTGTAGCTGAAGCGTGGTCAAAAATGAAGCACCCCTTTAGGGCTTGATCGCATGAAGGTAGTGACGCTGATGCGTCCAGCAAGTTTACTCTACCAGTCCAACTAGCTATGGGTGGGAAAAGGCTACAAACAGTACCTATGCTTCCCTGTGGAGTCTTGTTGCGAGGCTCGCAATCCAATTGACATTTCGTTGCAAAGTTAATAGTGAGACACTTGCTGATCGTAGGTAGTTCTTGTTGAAGAGTGATGTTGTGGCTACGTGTGTAGGATGTATACTTTATATGTTGCAGAGTTGTATTGCAGTTATTATAGGTTAGGATTGCATGGCTGGGTCAAGGTGCAGATTGGTTCAGTGGTTTGGGAAGGAAGATTCTACGTTACTAATGCGGGTTCAAACCCCGCCGTGGTCAAAGTTAATTGTGGCTGACACCTACGACCTGGCGTTCGGGGTTCACCAGAGCCTTGACCTACCCGAGGCTACGTCCCCCCACCCCACGCAGTCACCTTTTGTTCTGCATAGGCTATAGTGGAGTTCTTACCATAGAGTGTTTACCTGTGGTACAGACAGGGCAACAAATCGGTGGCTGAGAGTCACCGGCTTCTTATGACCATTCGTTTTTGAGATAACAAACTATTCAAAATACAACTTACTTTTCGGTTTTGATCCCCAGCCGTAAGCCATCTTCAAGTTAACGACAACTCCATTACCTAGGTAAATCAACAGTTCTGTGGCTATCTTAGTTTCGTGGTGCAGTTGACGGTGGAGGACTAATAGAAACTAGCATTTGGAAGATGTGATACCAAGCATCCAGGGCATTTTGGTACACTGTTCAAAGTTATTTGCGCATCAGTGATGATATATCTGATGATGGTTCTAATTGGGACTCCCAAGCTGTAGTCAGAGAGCGGACCTGATGCGGCCTCAGATGGCAGTCGGTACGCTGGTTTACGAGAAGACAGTACAGACTCTGTTGCTACTCCGCAAATGCTGTAGCTGCAAACTGTGCCAATAATGACGCTGGAGAGTACTTGGCTTTTGCTATATCTATCTCCAGCACTATCAACACATGCAACATGCATGCAGATCCAACTACTCACCAAGAACTGTCCAGACTAAACGCTAATGCGAGATTTGACCACGAGGATCGTAGTAACAACTACAAGACCAACAGAAGCATCAGAGATGGCAAGTCCATAATCGTTGGCCGTACCACTCCCTCCGTAGTCAAACTCTATGAGCAGACAGACAATAGCATAAGCGCAAGATGGTCTCCAAAAGCTCGTGTTTCTCCTTCCTCTTATGCTGCTCTAGCACCGCATCCGCTACTCTTCTCCAGCTGCAACATTGGATACGTCCGTTCTTACATTATCTTTCGCTCAGCGTTCGGCAGCAAAAATGCTGCTTCTTGTTGTCAACACATTCTGCGTCTGCTGTTCTACAGTCACCGTCAAGCTGTTGCGTTTGTTGAACAGTGTCAACTTTTACTCTTCTTCATCTTTCATTGATTCTCTTGACTTTCGTGTGTTTTGTCTTGCTTTTGACAATATTTGTCATCTGGTGTTCTCCATCACTTCTACTAATCGTATTCAAACTGCAATACCAATTGCCACATATGGTATTGTGTTTTCGTATCGCATCAGCTGCATCTCGCGGTTTGGACGGGTCTGTGCAGCCGTAGGTGACAAGTTATGGGTCTTCTCTGTGTTTGTGATAACAGCTTTGCGCGATTGCTTTTCTTGGCACTTCTTGACCGGATGAGTACGCAGCACTGAGAACAACTTCACGCAGCACTGAGAACAACTTCACGCAGCACTGAGATCACTCAGTCATCTCGCGCACCTAAACAAGTATATTAACAATCGTGCCAACAAAACTTCACATATCCGGCTGTTCAGTGAGAAGACGGATACGAATTCCGTCGTCTAGTACTCCATCCAATAGGTGGTGCTTGTAAACTGTCGACACGTTTGCTACACATAAGAAAATACAAAACAAATACAACAACAATTAGAAAAACTTGATCATATCTCTTGGATTATTAGTCGTACAGCTACAAAAACAACTACATCATCATCAGTAAGAAACCAAGCTAGTAAGATATTATACATACAAAGAAGAAAGAATCGCAACTAAGGCAAGCACAATTGTAGCCACAGTATTGACTGGAGACTTTTTATCATCCAGGTATTTCATCAAGAACGACATCATAGTGTAAGATAACCACTGACCAAATGGAAGACTTAACATTAGACAATGACTGCCTCGACCACCATCATCCAAAACATTAAATTGTTAAGCAACATCTTTTTTATTCTTGATCGGGGAGGAGAAGGATAAATTAGAGGGCTTTTTTGTTGTCAAGAAGACGCCTCGACCAGCTGCGGAATACCGGCAGATACCGGTATGACCTTCACTCAGTAGTACCGCAATCATTCCTGTGATTATGGGACAATGTTTACGCCACACGTGGGTACAAGATTGTGGGTACATGATGGGATCTACGTGGCACTCGCTGATTGGCTGAAGTAACTCAGTATCCAGTAAAGAATCCAGTAGAGTGTATCCAGTAGGTAGGACAAGAGGCTTAGAGGTAGCAAGTAGCTTGTGAACTAAGGACCTAAATCAATCACTTTGCCTTTTGCACCAAACTACGAAAGTGACCTTTCTTTAGGTTATGAGCCCAAGCCCCGCAGACTCTGCCCCCGCCTTCAACTCCGACTTCGCCTACGTCATGGACACCTCCGCTCCGACCCAAATCCACAAGTCGACGGAACCAACTTCCACACGTGGAAGTTCAAGATGCAGATGGTGCTCGAGGATCGCGATTTGTAGGAGATCGTGAGTGAAGAGGTGAAGCTGGAGCACTGCGCAACCGTTTTGGAACAAACGGGGTTCAAGAGGAAGTCGCGCAAAGCGCTCGCAATCATCTGTCTCGCAATGGAAGACTCGCAGCTACCATTGGTCCGGTCAGCTAGTGGCGCGCATGATGCATGGTCAAGACTGGAAGGACACTTCGAGAAGAGGAGCCTGGCCAACAAGCTCTTCCTTCGTCGACGTTTCTTCACGACGATGATGGACGAAGGTGATGATGCTGGAGCACATTAACAAGCTTAAGACTCTGGCGGAGCAGCTCGACGCGGTCGGCGCTCCGGTCAGGGAGGACGACTTGGTGATCACGCTTCTTGGAAGTCTGAGTGAATCGTATCACTTCCTCATCACGGCGTTGGAGTCGAGAGCTGACACGCTGACATGGGAACTCGTGAAGTCTCGGCTATTACATGAAGACATGAAGCGCAAGGAACAAGGTGGTGGTGCCAAAGGAACTGCGCAAGGTCAAGCGTTCATGACTAGTGACAACAACAAGCGCAGAGGGCGTCCGGAGAAGAAGAAGGTCGGAGCATGCAACTACTGCGGCAAGCAAGTACATTGGATCGCAGAGTATCCTTCGCGGATCCAAGACAACAACAACAACCGACAGCGGTCACAGCGTGCGAATGTGGCGCGCGAGGACGAGGATGCCGGTGACTATCTCTTCTCGGTTGGTGGTGGGAGCAGCGCCAAGTCGAGTAATGTATGGCTGATCGACTCGGGTGCGACTCAGCACATGACGTGTTCCAAGAAGTTCATGAAGAACTACAAAACCTTCGATCCAGTTAACGTACATCTCGCGGACGACGGTGTGGTAAAGGCGATCGGCAGTGGCGACATTGTGATGACAATGAAGACTCCGCGCGGGATCAAGAAGGGTGTGCTCACCGGTGTGTGGCACATTCCAAAACTGTCACGCAACTTATTCTCCGTTGGACGTTTCACCAAGGATGTTAGACCGGTGATTTTTGAAAGCGATGGGTGCTTCGCAGAGTCGAAGAATCTCAAGTGGAAGCTCGGCGCGAGAGCTGGCAAAGGATTGTTGAAGCTGTGCATGAAACCGGTAATGCCTAACGAGGCCAATGCGGCAAGTTCGGAGGATCGCAAAGGGGACACCACGCCGTACCTCTGGCACCTTCGACTTGGTCACATTGGCCATGGCGGTCTAGACGCCATCGTCAAGAAAGGCTACGGCATTGTTCTCGACATGACGTCAGTGAAGCAGTGGGAGGTGTGCGACGGATGTTCACTCGGCAAACAAACGCGAGTGAGCTACATGAAGTCATCGTCAAACCGTGCGAAGGAGCTGTTGGAAGTGATTCACAGCGATTTATGTGGCCCGATGCAGACGTCGACTTTCAGTGGCAAGCGCTATTTCGTCACGTTCATCTACAACAAGTCGCATTTTTGCGTCGTGTATTTACTCCGAAACAAGTCGGAGGTTGCCGCCAAGTTCGCTGAGTTTGTGGCATTCGCTGAGACTCAAACCGTCAAACGTGTGAAAAGCTTTAGACGCAAGTGCAAGAACTTATTAGTGCTTGCACTTGCGTCTAAAGCTTTTCAGAGCTTCGGAGTGACAACGGAGGCGAGTACACCTCGGGCGCGATGGCCAAGTTCTGCAAGGATCGCGGCATCAAGCAGAAGTTCACACCGCCATACACGCCTCAGCTGAATGGCGTCGCGGAAAGGATGAACCTGACGTTGGTGGAGTGTGCGCGCTGCATGATGGAGCATGCCGGGATGTCCAAAGAATATTGGGGTGAAGCGGTGATGACTGCTACGTTCCTCCGAAACCGGTGTCCGACACGCGCCATCAATCTCGACAAGTCGCCGCACCAAGTGTGGACTGGCAAGAAGCCACTGTTGGCGAACCTGAAGGTGTTCGGTTGCCATGCGTATGTGCTCGTTCCGAAGGGAAAGCGGTTCAAGTTTGACGCTCGATCTGTGCGGTGCCGTTTCCTTGGGTACTCGGAGCATGAGAAAGCGTATCGATTTGAGGAGCTATCGAGTGGCCGAATTGTGGTGAGTCGCGATGCCAAGTTTATGGAGGACATCTTCGACAGTGGAAGACGCGACTATCGTATGTCTAAAATGTACGTCGTCCCTCAAAACAAAGACGACGATGAAGGGAACCCGGTGACAAGCGGCATCCTCGAACACAGTCGCTGGAACAAGTGTCGGAGATCCCACACCCCAAGCGTCAAGTACCATCGACTCAACACTCAACGCTCGAAAACATGTCTGCGACTGCTACGGATCAAATGGACTTCGAGGCGGCCCACGTCGTGTATTCAGTGGGAGAAATGCCGACCACGTTCAAGTCGGCGATGGAATCCAGCGACGCGGACAAGTGGAAGAAAGCGTGTGACTCGGAATGTGACGCGCTACGCAAGAACAAAACCTGGGACGTTGTGCCACTACCGAAGGGACGCAAGGCCATCGGTTGCAGATGGGTGTTTCGAGTCAAGGAGAACCAGGATGGCGAGATCGAGCGGTTCAAGGCGCGTCTGGTTGCCAAGGGATTTTCGCAGAAGTTCGGCATCGACTATGACGAGACGTTTGCACCAGTGGCCAAGTTCACATCGATCCGAATCGTGCTCAGTTTAGCTGCGAAGTACGGACTCAAGTTGCACCAGATGGATGTGAAGACTGCGTTCCTGAACGGTGAGCTGGATGAAGATATCTACATGGAGCAGCCAGACGGCTACGTTGATGAAGACCATCCGGACTACGTGTGCAAGCTCAAGCGTTCGCTGTACGGACTGAAGCAGTCGCCGCGCATGTGGAACCAGACCATCGACGATTTCATGCTGAAGATGGAGTTCGCCAAGTGCGAGTCGGATCACTGCGTGTACGTCAAGCGGGAAGGCGACGACATGATTTTCGTGGTGCTCTATGTGGACGACTTGATCATCGCGAGCAGTAATGACGAGCTGATGAAGTCGACCAAGAGTGCTCTCAGCGATAGGTTTGAGATGACGGATCTCGGCGAACTCAAGTACTTCCTCGGGATGGAGATCAAGCAGAACCTCGCGGCTGGAGAAGTATCGCTGCGACAGTCCAAGTTCGCGCAGACCATCCTGACCAAATTCGGCATGCAGGACAGCAAACCTGTGAAGACTCCACAAGACCCTGGACTCAAGTTGACGAAGAACATGTGCGAGGGTGGCTGCCACCACGACGAAACCATGGCAGGTGTACCATATCGAAGTGCCGTCGGTTGCCTGATGTACTTGATGGTGGGAACACGCTCGGACCTTGCGGCTGCAGTGGGAGCTCTCAGTCAGTTTGCTTCGGATCCATGCCCCACGCATTGGCAGGCACTCAAGCGAGTATTCCGGTACATCCAAGGCACAAAGACACACGGCATCGAGTTTCAAGCGAGTGATACGGACGGTCTTCGCGGCTATTCGGATGCAGACTGGGCAGGCGATGTGGAATCTCGACGCAGCACGAGCGGATACGCATTCATGATGAACGGCGGATGTGTGAGTTGGCGCAGCAAGAAGCAACGAACTGTAGCACTATCGTCTACGGAAGCAGAGTACATGGCGTTGTCGGAAGCCACGCAAGAGGCAGTGTGGCTCAAAGCGTTTCTGTGTGAACTCGGCGAGATGGCAAACGATGAAGCTGTCAAGATCTACGAGGACAACCAAGGCTCCATCGCATTGGCCAAGAATCCCGAGTTTCACAAGCGCACCAAGCGCATCGACATTCGCTACCACTTCGTGCGCGAGAAGGTGGAAGACGGTCAAGTGGTGCTGGAGTATATTTCGACGAAGGACATGCTGGCAGACATCATGACGAAGCCGATCACAGCCATGCAGTTTGAAGTTCTTCGAAACAAGCTCGGAGTTCAAGCACCAAAGACTGCCGAGTCGAGTGGGAGTGTTGTCAAGAAGACGCCTCGACCAGCTGCGGAATACCGGCAGATACCGGTATGACCTTCACTCAGTAGTACCGCAATCATTCCTGTGATTATGGGACAATGTTTACGCCACACGTGGGTACAAGATTGTGGGTACATGATGGGATCTACGTGGCACTCGCTGATTGGCTGAAGTAACTCAGTATCCAGTAAAGAATCCAGTAGAGTGTATCCAGTAGGTAGGACAAGAGGCTTAGAGGTAGCAAGTAGCTTGTGAACTAAGGACCTAAATCAATCACTTTGCCTTTTGCACCAAACTACGAAAGTGACCTTTCTTTATCCAGCTGCAAAAATCATGATAGCTTTGTCATCGCTGGCCAAACGCACGACCGTTGAAGCCATGGCCTCCTCAGCCTTCTCTGTGTTCTTGTACACTTTTTTCTCACCGTTGATCCACTTTTTGGAGCTGCCGGACTTAGCGAGTTTTTCCGCATTTTCGTAGCTTGATACCTTGTCAAGATTTAGCCTCTTAAAACGTATGGCATTTGCTTTTTGGCTCTTCGGACGTGTAATAATCCTAAAAGCGTCAACAGTCTTCTGGCTTAATTTCTTAACCACATCCGGGACCTTCAAAGCTGGAAGTTCGAAGTCGATGTGAAGTGAAGTGCTCTGTCTTCATTGTCATCGACGTCGATTGTCGTCGTGTCAGAGCTTGACCGCAGATGCCTCGTGTTGCTCTGGTGGACACCAAGTGCATACTGCAAAGAACCAGCAATGACCGTGTCGGAGTCTGCAGTCTTCGGTAGAGTGCTCCAATATGTCAATAGCGTGATCGCTGCTAGTACTGTGTACCAGTACAGCCTCTTATGTTGATTACGCGTCGTGGACATGCTGGAAAGGGGGGATGAATTGAACGAGGTCCGAGTGTTTGGAAGCGAATATTGGAAGGAAGAGACAACAATGCCGCACCCAAACGGGATTGCTTGACTGGCTTTTCTATTCTTACCGTCCAGTCCAATTGATTTGCGTAAAAGACACACCGATCGTTAAGAACGAAAGGTCCAGTGGCATGGTGTTGTACAAACGCAATGAATCGTCTGACGAACGCAACGATGCAAAGCCAACAAAACATGTGCATACATTCGTATCCACGTTAGTAACAAACTGTCACATCAGAAGATTCATGTCACGTTTTTGGCGAGGAAACGAAAGGTTTCAGTCTACATAGAGATTCGTTTGAAACAACACAAGCTCGATGTCACGTTCTGCTAGCCTTAAAGTTAATTCCGTAGTGTCCATGGTGCTCTGATCTCTATGCTCGTGCGACTAATTATAGTTATGAATGCAGACAACCTGTTGTACTAGCGCAGTGAAGTTGTAGAGTACTGTTTAGTATCTACTTGTGAGGTCTGCGCAGGACGGACGACACTGTATTGCCGTGTCTATGTCATGTCGAGCCACAGAATCTTAAACAAAGCCTGTGCAGAAGTACAGCGATTTTGAGTGTTGTGTTGTGCATCGAATCACCATCACTATCAACTACGTCGCAACGATCAAGTAGACGATCATACCAATCCGAGGCCATAAAAGTCGGTGCTATAACTCGAGGGTTACCCACCATATGTGCAGACTGCTGAGCGCTTTGTCTCAATTGTCAGGCTAAACAAGGTTGTCAATACGCACCGAATTATCTACGTCGGACTTCTGGACCGTCATAAATTGCACTGTATACCAGTATTCATAAAGGCACATTGGTCTAGCGAGACTTGTTTGTCGTAACAAGACGTGTTGTCACTACGGACATTGTGCTGGACCTGAATGAAGCATGCAGAACTGAAGAAGTGCTTGGAGCTACGAAAAGAATGACGATAGTTTCGTGCTTCTTAGGCTTCAAATAGGGCTGGACTACTGCGGGTCTCGTTCGTGTATGACATTTGGGTGAGAATGCTAGACTGCAGCGCTTCCATTCTGCACTAAGGATTCGATATGAAGCTGAAGATCTAACTAAGATGGTCGCTAAGCTAAAACGGTCAAGAGGCTTAAGGCATATAAAGTAGACAGAGCAAGAGGTTTGGCTTATCACCGGTGATACGGCGGACACGCTTATCGGTTTACTACAATTGAAGGAGAAGGAACGTACGCGGTATTCATACAGAGACGGAGGTAAATGTGTGTTGTTTTTGAAATTGGTCAAAGTTTGTTCATTAGCAGCAAGCGAGGCCTACAGCGTCAGTATCTTGACACTTGCGCCGTAGGAAGCTGGGGCGGAATACACGCGATTTGATAGTCTCGTTGAAGCATGTAGAACCTTATACGCTGTACAACGCTATGACTTTAATCGTGCCGAACAGCTCCACACCAGCACTTTCAACTATGAAGACATGTATAGCCAGCAAACCATACTGTGCTTGCCAGTACGAGTTCACATACATCAAGTTCAAGAAAACTAGTACAACATTGCACGGCCGATAGAAAGCATATGGCTACCTACAGAGCGGACTACGGTATCATTCACACTTAACTTCTCTGTCATGTAGCTCGTGATAAGCAACACATGTCGTCTGAAGTGCCACGCAGAACGAGGACAGCCAGTAAGATTTGGTGAGATGGAACTGATAACTCTGATTGCTCTTGGTGCTACTAACTGTGCCTCAAAGTTGATAAACAGTTGTGACTCAAGCAGAGTATCGAGGAATAACAGAAGCTATCGATGCTGTGTGATTGTGGCCACCTGCAATCGGCAACAAGGTAGTCAGGACAGCGTTAGTCAAAGTTAATACCTGTCGTGCAATGACCGAGTTCTGTGACTAGCTTAATCAAAAAAAACATTGAGCTTAATGATTAACAGCAAGTTTAACAGGGAAGGACGTTTAGATCAGCCTCGTGACCGACGAGTGGTCATGTGGGCGACAGTATGGCACTACAAGTCTTGACTTGCAATTTTGCAAGTCATTTATAAAGCCAGCAAGTGCAGTGTATGGTCGGTTACCAGAAGATCTAATTCAAATTAGGACAAGTAGCAGCAACATTAAAAATGGCGATGGCGTTTCAGATGACGATATATCAGTAAGCTCACTGTCAACACTCTTTCAACCAAGACACACACTTATGACTCAGTATGGAGATAGAATGGTGGTGTTTATTGATTTAGTTTCAGTAATGATGGGTACACACGTTGGGCAGTTTTTTTATGTAAAAAAGTGCTTTGTTTGTACAATGTAGCCATTAATTTGTCAATTAGTACATGGTATCATATAGTGTGGTGCACATCGTCTTTTCATTAGTAGAAAATGAAAGTCACCGTGTATATTGTCACACCTGGTAGTGCTAGTGCGCGTCGAATTTGCTGGTATACGGGTACATCAGATGCTCAAGTGGAAATGGCAATACGTATGCAGCTCGAAATTCCACAAGGTATGAACTTCTTACTGCGTGATACTGACGATGATATTGTTCCTGTTTCTTCGACTTTACCAACTGGTCATCGGTATACACTGGTTTTACCGAAAGGCTATCAGTTTGAGGATGTTACGTTACGTCGTGATGAGACTTGTCAAGTTAGAAATAGAACTGTCTCATCAGTAGATGATGATAATGATGATGATGACGTATCTGTGATAACACCAGAGCAAATGACAGTAGCTTCAAGTTCAACCATGAAAAGGAAACGGTATGAGGGTGATAGAAATGTCTCGAATTCTACCACCTCGTCTCCACATGATGATAGGGTTAGTAGCATTCTTCCAGCTACGCAAAGTGAATCCATGCTTCCTCGATCAATTGCACCTATTATTGCGCAATTTATTCATACGTTTACAGAGCCAATTGCCAACGATGATAATGTCAGCTTTATTCCTAATTCAGGACGCTTTGCGCTCTACGCACTTTACTGCCAAATTGTGCAAGATTCAAAATATCATCCAAAGCGTGAGGATGTGTTTTACAAAATGACATCCATGCATGGTAAAGTCGATCGTCAGCGTGTGGTTCGTTTCTACAAGTGTCTAGCACAAAACGAGGAAGGAACGGAATTTATACAGCATAAACCTCAGGGCAAGGGCGTATTGCTAAGAAAGTATCGTGACGTGGACAATTCAGGGCAACTAAAGGATGTGGTAAAGTCGGCACCATTCATTTCATGGTTGAAGCTTGACCCGAACGAGGTCGTGGCACTTTATGTCCGGTTCATACACAGCTTTACACCGATTGTTAAGAGTGACTTTAGAGCGCAAACAAGTCATGTCCATTTGTAGCTAAGTGTCGAATAGTGTGACGCATAGGAAAATAAGTATGAATTACAAGGGCTAATAAGCCCCTGCAAACGTTATGTCTTTCCTACAATTCATCCTTCTCGTCAGCAGATTTCGTCTCCTCTTCCTTCTTCCCCTCAGCCTTTACGCTCTCGCCATCCTTAACCAACGTCTCGTTCTCAGCATTCAATCCATCTTTATCAGAGTCGCTGCCATCCGACTTCACCGGCATTGGCTTGGGCCGCTTTGCTAGAGCACCGACAAACTTCTTGACACCTTGGACCTTTTTAATAACGTCCGCAGACGTCACCACGGGCTTCTCATGTTTTGGAGAGGCCTTCTGCTTGGATCCCGATTCGGTTAGCCACACATCAAGCTCATCCAATTTTTCAACCACGTCACTGCGTTCCTGCTCCGTCACCTGCGGCTTGCTTGTGGCCCAGTCGTCCATGAGCTTACGCGTACTAAGAGCGTACTCCCGAGCAGTATTGATAGCGATGGGAAGCTCCTTCAATTCAGCCACACGGAAGAGAATTGCGCCAAGCTCCGAGTTCAGCATGTCCATTTTCTTCTTGTACGCAGCAGCCTCCACCTTGTCACCATCGTCGTACAGCCACTCCTCTGTTTCCGATAGCAGTTTTTGCAGCGACTCGACCTGCTCAGGCACCGTCACCTGTCTTATTTCGTTTTCCTGAGCAGACAATGCGTCAAGGGCGTTGTAAATAGAAGTCTCAAGGCTGTTCTTGGCCTCCAAGTTGGCCCGACGGTTGTTATCCGCATTTTCCATCTCGTTCAGCATACGCATAGACTCCTTCTTGACTTCCTCGCTCATAGGCAACACACTCATGCCCACTTCTGGGTCGCGCGTCTTGTACGCACGCACCACAGTCAGTTTCTCGCGATGCGTTTTCGTCTGCTTTTCCATTCGAGTTTCCGGTTTCGTTTCCTCTTCAATCTCGTCCGCCTTATCAGCTTCGCTGCTATCAGCGCTGCCGTCCTCCTTTGGTTTCTTGCTGCTCTCTTCCTTCTTTACAACCACCTCAACCTCCACCTCCTCTTCCAGCGTGGCTTCAGCCTTAGCAATCCGAGCAATGCCGCTGCTGTCTAACTCAAAAGACAACGTGACCTTTGGCTCACCAAGGTTCTTGCCGGCCATGCGCACAACAAACTTCTCAATGCCCGTGATATTGACCTTGCCAATATCCACGCTTACACCAGCGGGCAGCATCGACGGCTTGTCATAACGGAACGTGCAGGAGATATCACGCGAGTGCAAGAAAGACACAGACTTGCGCAGACCCAGGCGATGAGACTCTGAAAAGATAGACGCACGCTTTGTCCACTGCTTTGTTTCCACCTCGTCCTTGTCATCGAGCTTCTTTTTCTCACCAGCAGCAGGGAGATCCATCAGGCGCACACCAATCGGGTACGACGCAATGTCCACCATTCCTACCTGGCGTACACGGAATGAGTTGCTCAAATTGGCAGCACGAAAAGCAGCACCTAAAGCCATAGCCTCATCTCCATTCAAGTGTACACCTAGGTCCTTGCCAACAAAGAACTCGGAAAGCTGTTCCTGGATCTTTGGCATACGCACGCCGCCACCAATGAGCTCAATCTCATCAATGTCTGCAACAGTCAGTCCTGCCTTCTCCAAAGCCATCTCGACAGGTTTGAGCGTGCGTTTTAACAGATCAGACGATAGCTCTTCCAGCTTCGAACGAGTCATGGTGGTGAAAAAGTCAATGTCATTGTACAAACTCTGCATCACCACGGGAATTTGCTCATTGGCCGACAGCACCGTCTTCGTCTTCTTTGCCTGTGCACGGATTTTTGCCATCGGACGAGGCACCTTGCGAATATCCTCTCCAATCTTCTCACTAAACTCGTTAGCCAAGTATTCGGCCAAACGCAAGTCAAATTTGGCTCCACCAAGCGACTCATCCCAAGCATTGCTAATAGTCTGAAACGTCGAAACGGTCTTGTTTTTCTTGAATCCATCAGGTACTACCTGGCTAGAAAACTCGGCAATGCTTACCTGTAAAGAAGTTGATCCCAAATTGTAAAACAAAATCTTCTTTGGTTTATCATTCGGGTCATAACTCGCGTGCACCGCCAATTGCAAAGCCGCCGCCGTGTTTTCATTAATAAGTGACAACACTCTCACGCCTGAAATCTCTGCCGCATCGAGCAGCGCTTGACGTTGTGCTTGAGAGAAGAATGCGGGTACTGTCAGTACCCAATCCTTCACAGGTGCTTCAGCAAAAGTGTCGGTAATTTGTCTTGCATGAGCAAACACCATTGCCACTAATTCTTCAGCATGAAATGTCTGTTTCTTTCCATGTTTAAGAGAAATAGTACCACCACGTGTAGCATTTTGTATCAAATCATAGGGAAAATGTTCTTCATCAAGTAACGCTGTGACCTGTGGGTCAGTCAACGTCGTGCCTAATAGTCGGCGGATCTGCGAGTACGCCGTCTGAGGTCGACGTACACCCACAGTAGCAGCATCAGCACCATAGAGTCTTTCATCGCCCTCAAAAGCTACCATCGTTTCCGTCTTACGCTTGCTGTGTACGTTCGTAACGATTTCAAAGGGTGTACCAGGTTTAACAAGTGCAATCTTGAAGAACTCGCCACCCAGATCAACACCAGCAACAGCAGCCTCAATCATTGACGTTGCTAGCAAGCCAGTATTCACTAGTGAAAGCAACAGCAACGTTACGGTCTTCATATTGAGATGCGATTTACAATGAGTGAGTGATGGTCTTTTAAAAACAACAACAAAAGAGTGATGGTCTTGTCTATTAACTGCAAAAATGCGGAATGCAAAAGTTACTGACGGACGTCAAGGTGACACGTGTTCTTTAGACTATAGTGAACACAGGTAAACGTATTGTGACCAATTAAACAAAAGTATCTTCTATTTACTTGCTGACGTGGCGAAAGAGCTACATTTAGGTTACACCAACGTGTCGCTTACCGCAATATGTAATCCAATGAATAACCAAAGGCGTACAGCCTAATACTGTAGACGAAATACATGTAAAGTAGCTTCTAACGCTAGCAATGAATTTAGCTAATGTAGTAAGGGATTGTCGATTGGTACGGACATTGACCGTATCACGATGAATATCCCTAATCATCGAGAATGTCTCTAACAATCGACAATGTCTTCTTCACACCAGCGTCTTATCACTATCAGAATTTGCCTCCTCGTCACCGTTACAATTGTGTCTTGCTCAGGATGATCTATGGCTGCCATGACCGGTCTCAATGAGTTTTCAGTTGTACAGCTTCGGTATCAGCTCACTCTTATTACAAAGCAACAACATCACCTTCGCGCTGTCGTCATCCATTTTAGTGCGACGCAAAATACTCCTTGAACGACGCTAGGCAAGGACAGATACATACCAGTTTCATCGTCAGCAGCCACGGTCGCACATCCTCTTGGGGTAAATAGTTCTTTACATTTGATTGATGCACCACGCACTTGCATCCCGTTCCGCACTTTACTAGATTAGAGACCAAGAACAGCTTGTATTGTCGCTAAAGCTTGCACAGGATCGCTCACTTTATTTGCTGTCGCATCGCTTGGATCAATAGCTACAACAGCTTCGACCTCCAACTGTTCTAACAAAACTAGCGCCTGCATAATAAACACAAAGTCAGAGAAATATAATATACTTGTGTACATGTACGCAGATAAAACCCAGCTCTACCTGAGCATACTGCTTCCATCCCGGCAGCTTCACAAACTCCCACAGCTTAGGGTCAAGCTCACCGTAGTCATCCACACCTGTGGATTGGCGGTCCACAATCCATGGACAGAAATGTCGATGTTGTGATAGCGAATCGACACTCCAGTCTATTTCGACCTTCATACGCTTCGCTGTGGGCTCTCTCTTTCCGACGCCTTCCTTAGTTGGTGTCGTTGGAAGTACTTGCCAGCGTCGATTACAAAAACTACAATGAAGCGTGTTTGCTTGACTACCTTCTTTCTTGTCGAACTGCCACCCACTAACGATCAAAATTCCAGCATTCAAGAGCGCTTTCGAGTTCACAGATCTCTTGTCCTGATTTGATATAGTCGAAAACAACTTCGACGTCAACGTCGCAATATCCAGAGGAACTGCAACGCCTGCAGTACCATTCGCTTCTTGCAATATCTTGAATGTCACATCATCAGCAATTTTGACACATTCCATTTGTTTTTGCAACTCTGTGTCTTTGTGAAGCCGTGCAATGTCTTCTTCTAAACGACAAACAAACATCTCATAGACTTGACGCTTCGTCGCAATCGGAAGCTACACCAAATAACACACCACAATTAGCAATACAGCAACACATTTGTACAAAACCTTTTCCTCAACACACTCTCAATCTTACCATCATGAAACCTCGTGGCGACGGATTCCCACGCCACGGACAGAGCTCGGTGTGACCCGTGACCAATTGACCAGCAAACGTCTTTGCCACGTTCAACGCACCACTTTCGCTTAATTTACTATCAATTTTAAAACAAAGAAACTGGTTGCAACTTCAAAATAGCAACAAGGACAGCATCAGTATCAAAACATCGTCGTTATGTACATATCTTGCAGCGTTCATTTTTTTGCCTCACCATGCACAATATAGTTGATCCGACGCTGTATTTCTCCATCCACAACGAGCACATTCAAACACACTGATTATATCTGGCTTTGCAAACCACGAAGCAATAGAAAAGCTGTCCACTCGCGCTAGAAAATCACCATGTTCCCAGGGACGACAAGAATCTGTGATCTTGTTACATTTAGCAGACGTTTTCATCCGATCCTGACGATTTAGAGTCATCGGATCAGAGTCAGATGTAAACATCAGTACATGTTCTCTTATACGTGTGTCCAAGGGCGTTGTAGCGTCATTCCAAGCAGCTAGGAACGTCTCCATTTGCGATGACTCTTGGGCTGCCATAGAGTCAAGTTGATGTGTCCACATTAACAATGCAAACAGCCTATATTCATTATTAATTAATGTGTACACATGAATTTCCAACGTCATACACAAACTTTTGCACTGCTTAAATCCAGAAACTAGTCTCTATAGTAAAAAACAAAATAGTTTGTGACAAAAATAGTAGGTACATCACAAATAGCAAATTATAGAGCAATGGCGAATGAAGCGGTGGACGTGAGCAAGTTGGAGGCAGAGGCAGCAAGTTTAGCAGGTGAGGCGGAGATTTCTACGACGGATGGTAATGTCTCAATACCTACGAAAGAATCAGCAGAGACTGTAGATGCAGAGATTGAAGATATGAAGCGCCGCGTGAAGGAGATGGAAGAAGAGGCAGCCAAGCTAAGCGAAATGCAATCGGAAGTGGAATCGCAAATGGGAAATACGTCATCAAGCTTTAACGAAATGAGTGGAAATGTATCATCAAATGCTCAGACATTACAGATGGAAGACACGTCCATTTATATTGGTCAAGTTGATTATGGTAGTACACCTGAAGAACTTCAAGCGTTGTTTCAATCATGTGGCACCATTAATCGTGTTACGATTCTGTGTGACAAATTTACGGGTCAACCTAAGGGATATGCGTACATTGAATTTGCCTCTCATGACGCTGTGGAGAGTGCACTGCTGTTGAACGACACAATGTTTCGTGGCCGACAGCTCAAGGTGACGCCCAAGCGGATAAATGTGCGTGGATTTAACATGTCTCGTGGAGGAAGAGGAGGTCGTGGTCGAGGACGGGGGAAGAGGACGTGGTCGTGGGCCGCTTCGTGGAGGATTTCGCGGTGGTAGGGGACGTGGTTTTCATCCATACTACTAGAATCAAGCGCCTACTGGGGAGGGGGGGAGGATCTTCATAGGGACACTCACTGCTTCTAGTGAAGAGTGCATCAGAGAAGGATTAGGACGGGATACAAACGTAAAGCAAATGCTCTTGAAGCATTTGAAAAAAGGAAAAAGATGAAAAACAAACCTCACAAACAAAGAAACAATGAAAAAAAGTCAAAAGAGGTATTTTATTCCCCATGATAGCAGTCCACGAACTGGTCAAATATGGTCGTTGATAGCGTCGATATAAATAGCTGGAACGAGCAAAACAATGTAGGTACATTCAATAGTGACATAAAGACACATGTTGACGATACCAACCGAGTTACAGGAAGTGCGGTAGCGAGAGTATTACTAAGGGACTTTTTTGCTACGTTTTGCCGAAAGGCCAGGAAGGCCACTTGAATTGCGTCGCTTAGCTGCGCGAATAACCTTCTCTGAATGCTTTGATGTCTTACCTGGAACCAGGGTATCAGACACATCGTCAGTTTAGAAAAGCTGACCACCTGATACAAATCACACACATCATACCTTTGCTGATTGTGTTTGGTGGATGATTTGCAAATGAAGGCACGGTAGATCCATTTACAGTCAATACCTCATCGCCTGGTCGTTCTGTTAGCACAAGGAAAAATGTTAGCATGGAGATGGAGATTGAGTAGCATACCAAAAGCCTTACCTGATACGGTGACAGGAGTGGTGGTTGATATGTACTCCTTTCCTGTAAGAGCTTGATAGCGCTCTCGTAAAGCCTGAACCTCATTCTCTTTAAACTTGAGGTGTTTCCGCAATGACAAAAGTCCCACAGCGTCCTGGCGCAATTTGTCGAATGTTTCACAAACTGGCTTTGTAGGCATTGGACGTGCAGGCACCCCCATTTCGTCTAACAAAAGTTGCAGCTTTTTCAAAAGCTTTGGGCTAAGCGCATGCTTTTGTTGAGGAAGTGCCAACAACGAGCTTCGCAAGATCACACCAGTGGGGAGCGTGCGCTTGATCTCGTAAGGCACGTGTGCAAGCTCCTTTTTCTTTTTTGGGTCTACCTTCACCGCCACTTTCTTCAGTTGCTGCTCCACTCCACGCAACTCATCGTTCAGTCGACGAATCTCATTCTCTTCATCGACCGTACGCAAGAAATTGAGATCAAGCTGTTTCTTGCGTTGCTTTTCATACGCGATATTGAATCTATAATGCATCGGTGCAGCAGAGGTAGGTACAGTAGCAACCGGAGCCAAGTCTGCATTGGGAACAGTTTTAGGTTCAGCCTTTACAAGACCAGCATTCATTGCGGTACCTGCTCCAGGCACAGTAAGGTCCCTGGATGGAGCAGCAATAGCTTCAGCTGTAGAACCAGCAACAGCTGAACTAGCCACTACGCCTATCTTATTTTCCACTTCGCCTCTCGCCTTTTGATCTCGATACTCGGTCACCAGTCGTGTGACCTCATAGTACCGGTACTTAATGTCCTCAATAGATCGATGTGCACCTTTACCAAGAGGACTTGAATTATATTTGTCCGAGATTACGACCCACCTGCACAACACAAAAATAGTCATCAACCCTTTTCTTCAATTACCACTCACATCAACATAAAAACATGTGAATCACCGAAGGTCAAAGCGTTGACACAACTTGAGCAGCAAATCCGTCTCGTCTTTTGTCCACTTCATCATTGGATCATCATGGTGTGCTACTACCGCTTCATACTCGTCATCCGTGTAGCTCGTCGTTTTACTCTTGATATTAAATCTTGCAAACACGTAGTCTGTTTTTTCTAAATGCGCTTTTCCCCAATGTGAAAGCACTAGTCCATTTCCTCCTGTCTCTCCCGGTAAAGACGCCCGAGCAGGATTTCGAAACGACTTCCGCAACCATTTGACAGCTGGCGATTTTTTATGTTCTTGCCACTTTTGCTTAAGACTCGTCTTACCAAATCCTTGGTACAGTGCGTGACTGGCACGGTGATTGCTCTCTAGCAGCTCCAATACTTCACGTTGCATGCCTGTGAGCTTCTTTTGTCGACAAGTACTACCATTTTTCTTTCCGCGTGCTTCTACTGAAGGACCCGAAGGCTTCAGCTGATCCAAATCACTCGATGTAGTTCCATTAACACTCGATTTTGACCCTGCAAGTCCCAGGATCTGAGCGACGTCGCTCATTTTAGTACTTACTTTATCTTGAATGGTGTGGAGAAATTACCGGTAATAAGGTACTAGACGAACTTTCCGGTAGATACCGGTTTACTAAGACCGGTACATGTACCGGCTCGATTAGAAACAATAACACTATAAGAACTCAAGACGACAATGGTGCGACTTCCAGGAATCTTGGCAACAAAAAGCCCCATCAATACATATTGAGAGACACTAACGTGCTCTATATTACCTTGCATTATATATCGGTGACGGTTTCTTGTAGAGCTCTTCAGATGCATCAAAAACCGACAGTGGTCCGACAGGTGGTCCCACTGACGCGCAAGACCTCACCGTTTTCGTACGTGATAAGCTCAAGTTGATTGATTCTTCATACGTTTAAAATGATGACTGATGATTGATTATACTTTGTATGTTATTATCACTAGGTGCAAAGTCTCTTGGAGCAAATGGTGTGTGTTTGTGTCTGTGTTTAGTATAAAATACTGGATCTAGAGTTGAGCTCATTGCTAACAATGGGACCTATTGGATATTTGTTTCTTGGGTTTGCAGCAATCACGGTTTGCGCAAATGTCTGATGCCATTATTGGAAGAAATATCCTTTTTGACGTTTTGTATTCACTTCATATTGTACATTGCGTCTTGAAATCTCGATTGTTTCAAGACGATTGAAGTCGATTTGAACGAGAACGCGTGTATGTGTGTGTTTTCCTTAACCGCTTGTGGTGTATTGTGTTTGCTCTTTGTGGAAGAGTACTAGATGAAATGGGGTCCCGCATTGATGACCTGGAAAAGTCTATTGCAGATCTAATTGAGCAGGTTGGACAATGAGACCGTTTGATGAGCTTGAGAATGTTGAGAGACTTTACGTGATTTTGCTTTGTTGTGATTGATAGACAAATGAAGATGGCATCAACAAGAACCAGGAGATGCCGGCATCTGCAGCTCAAGACAAGGTTGAGCGTGTGTAACAACCATGATGCCGTGGTACTACTTCGTATGACACGGTTGAATCCTGCCTGCCAAACATTATAACAAGCTACGAACACGACATGAATTTGATTTGCATCTCCTTATTGCAAACAGTAACTTACTTGTCGGCATTCATCCTACATGTCCGTCTAATAGAAAAACCCATAACAAAAAGCAGCTAAGTACTAACAGGACACGTGCCGTCATTATAAGCGCTAATTCCAAATTAGCTAAGCTAGACGTGCTCCATTTGTCGCTTAGTCCTTCTTGTCCTTAAACTCAGCATCGTGCACGTTATCATCTTTGTTATCATCGCTGCTGGTTGCACCCTCACCCTGCTGCGACTTGTATACGGCCTCACCAATCTTGAGGGACATTTGTTGCACTTCCTCAAGCGCAGACTTAATCTCCTCCGTGTTTTCGCCCTCCGACTTGGTGCGCAGGTTAGCCAAAGCAGCCTTGACCTTCTCCACCGTCTCGGCATCAATCTTGTCCTTGTGCTCATCCAGAGTTTTCTCCGTCGTGTACAGTGCCGAATCAGCGTCGTTCTTAGCCTCAATCAGCTCCTTGCGCTGCTGGTCCGCGGCCGCATTGGCCTCGGCGTCAGCCACCATCTTCTCGATCTCAGCCTCCGACAGTCCACCACTCGACTGAATCACGATGTTCTGCTCCTTCCCCGTCGCCTTGTCGCGGGCACCGACGTTTACAATTCCGTTTGCGTCAATATCAAAGCTCACCTCAATCTGTGGCACACCACGTGGGGCAGGCGGGATACCTACCAAGTCAAAGTTGCCCAGTAGCTTGTTGTCCGCCGCCATTTCGCGTTCGCCCTGCAGTACCTTAATCCCGACCTGTGTCTGCGAGTCAGCCGCCGTGGAAAATACTTGCGATTTCTTAGTCGGAATTGTTGTGTTACGCGGGATCAGCTTCGTGAACACACCGCCGAGGGTCTCAATGCCTAGCGACAGCGGTGTCACATCCAATAACAAAATGTCCTTGACGTCACCGCGCAGCACACCTCCCTGGATAGCGGCACCCATTGCCACCACCTCGTCCGGGTTTACTCCTTTCGATGGCTTCTTGCCGAAAAACTCCTCCACAGACGCCTGCACCTTGGGCATGCGCGACATACCGCCGACCAAAATGACTTCGTTGATATCGCTCTTCTTTATGCCAGCATCCTTTACGCACTTTTTGCACGGACCCATTGTGCGATCAATCAGCTTACCAACCAACTTTTCAAAGGTGGAGCGCGTGATCTTCATGTTCAAGTGCTTAGGACCAGAGGCATCGGCAGTAATGAACGGCAAACTAATATCTGTCTGGGCCAGGCCATCCAGTTCGCGTTTGGCCTTTTCCGCGGCCTCACGCAGACGTTGCATGGCAAGGTTGTCGCCCGATAGATCAATGCTCGTTTCCTTCCTAAACTCACCAACAAGGTAGCGCAACAGCTCCTCATCAAAGTCTTCGCCACCCAATAGCGTATCTCCATTTGTGGACTTGACCTCAAACACGCCACCCGAGATCTCCAGGATCGACACATCGAAGGTGCCACCACCCAGGTCAAATACAGCAATGACTTTGCCATCGGCTTTATCCATGCCATAGGCAAGAGCAGCAGCTGTAGGCTCATTAATAATACGCAGCACATCCAAACCTGCAATTTTACCAGCATCCTTGGTAGCTTGACGCTGTGAGTCATTAAAATAGGCCGGCACTGTGACAACAGCCTGCGTGACAGGTTTACCGAGAAACCCATCCGCAGTTTCCTTCATCTTCGTAAGTACCATCGAACCAATTTGTGATGGTGAATACTTCTTACCCTTTGCTTCAACCCAAGCATCTTTTCCATTGTTTCCTTTCACAATCTTGTACGACACAACCTTCGCTACTTCTTGGGTCTCTTTATCATCAAATTTACGGCCAATTAAACGTTTCACAGCGTAAAACGTATTCTCTGGATTGGTTACAGCCTGACGTTTAGCAGGCATACCCACAAGGCGCTCGTCATTGTCCAAAATTGCTACAACGGAGGGCGTTGTACGCGCACCTTCCGAGTTCTCAATCACACGCGCAGTCTTGCCCTCCATAACAGCCACACAGGAGTTTGTTGTACCCAAATCAATACCAATCACCTCAGACCCAGCAGCAGCAGCTGAGAACATGCGCTTAGCAGGCGCAGGAGAGCGGAAAGCGGCGAGACGTAACATTCTAACTGTCTTATAGGATCAATCTACAGCGAGTAGTGTGATGTGAGCGGTGTAAATTCACAATTGATGGCGTTTGTGGGCCAGTCGCTCGGTGTTTTTCAGTTGAAAAGGACGTTTCTATTTGCAAAGTCTCAGGGTTTATGTTAATACACAGTAAACTTAATTATTAGAGGTCTAATCACAGGTAACTTGACTCGAACCATTTGTTTGTTTCATATTCTTACAGGTCATTTAATTCTAGAATTGCTTACTTTACTAAGTAAACGGTATTTATCGACCTCTTTTTTTTTTCTGGAATGCACTCTATTTGTATTTGTTGTTAATAGATTCTTCCAGAACATTAAAGAAAGAATGATGGTCGTTTGTATGTATAATAAAGACAATTGAATTGTCACAAGTAAGAAATAAAAGGGAGTAACCAATACAAAAATGGCAGTATTGTTTGGCAAGAAGAAGGAAGGGGTGACGCTGCGTCCTCGTATACGGCGTTCAACACCGCTTATGGACGTAGGACTTGCAGTTATTTTAGGTGCTGTCACAGGTGTTTACATTTTTAAAGACACAATGCAGCGTTGGCAAGTTTCCGAAGACAAATACACGGCAACGGCCCAGAGTGATTACGCTACAACAAGACAAGACACATGAAGAAGTTGATGCATTGTTTGCTCATGGACTTTACTAGTTTGCACCATTTTACGGTCTATTGAGAGCACAAGGTTCAGTAAATTGGATTTAAGTAGTTGGGCTGAAAACTAAAAGCAGGTTATGAGCCAAGTATTGACTTTGTAATGGGTTTATTTGTTTAATTGGCTGCTGTCGTTGATATATGGCAATGAACAAGGAAGTAGCGCTTGATTATAATCATGCATTGATGTGAGATATTGCGTTTTGCATTGCGTTGCTGTCGTCCACCTTGTACTAATGATATTGTGGATGACCACTTACTTACCAATTTTACAGCTTTTGGTTTCAAGTACAAACATGCATCCAAGATTCTTACAATGCAGCTACCTTCCTCGCTCCTTTTTTGGCTTGGCGCGAGGTAGCAGTAAGGTCCTATGGTAAGTTGTCAAAGTTCGTTGGCCATCGCAAGGAGCTTGTGTATATCAACAAATTGATGAATAAGTTCAAGCTGTAGACTTTTTTGAAGATTAAACAAGCGGTTGACTTTTGAAATGGCACTTGAGTGTAAACGTTAGCTAGGACTCCATATGGTCATTATTGTCACTCCAGGTACTTCCGCTAAGCATTAATCGTCAGGTATTGTAAACTTCTACACTAATGCCGTCGTTCTGATGGCGGTCCGGCCAGGCGCACCCGTTCTCCATGACCAAATATCAGTCGAGACTGCGTAACAGACCAACAGTTCTGCAGTCCACAAGCAACGACATTCTAGCTCATATCCGTGCGCTTTCACGAGTCATTTGGCGACAGCTTTGTTCCCTACAAGTCCAAAGCCACTCTCCTGTCATCTGGCGGTGGCATCTTGGCCTTGCACTCGTCCGATCGCTTAATTGCTGTAGATTGGTAGAGAGGGAAACAGCAATACTATAATGGATAAGTACCTCGTGGGATCAAGAAAATTTTGAGGAATTGGCCGCCAAAAGGGGGGCAGAAAAATTAAGCAAAAGGTGCAGCGGAAGCTTTTGCTCATCAGGTGATAATACGCCAGTGATGCCAAATCGTAAGAAGATGTGGCATTCCGTTTGCGTGTTGACACTGAATGAGCCCTGGTGCGCGGCCTTTCTGGGCTGTTCATGCTTCGAGACGAAAGTGTAAGCCACAGATAGAGGTAAGTCTTCTGGTCATATTTTGCTGCTAGCACGCACATGCTGTAGAGCGATCCGCAATGAGGTTTAGATTGTACAGAAATGATGTAAGACAAGCTTAACTGTAGTGGCAAGAGCCAGTTGGCAGCTTTTTCAGCACAAAAGCCCAAAACGTGGAGGCTGCTGATACTCCGCTGCTTTTTCTGTTGGATTGTTTGCGGATCATGTATCCGAAGTACCGTAGCCCAGCTACTAGATGCACTAAGTGAAGATAAGGACAAGCTCTACGCTGTAGATACTTACGTCTTTAGGGCTTTTCATCCTCGCAAGGCTAGCTTTCCAATCTTATACAACCAACGTCATTATAAACCCAATATGATTGATACTGCTTACTTGCCAAGGAATATGCGCAAGCAACAAATGCGTCTCTAACCAGGTTTTGAACCAATTTATATATGTTTAATCTATCATTAATATAAACACCAGTTCTATTCTTAGTGCTAACCACTATATTGGGCTGGCTTTCTAGTCTTTCTACATATGTCGGTGTACCTAAATATTCATAGTGGTAACATTAAATTTACCTCCTCTTTGATGTGCACCACGTAGCCTTAATTCTTATACAGTCAAAGCAAAGCAGACCGTATCTCGCTTGAAGCGCTAACAGCGTCTCACCATAACATTAGATGATGCGACATTAAGGTAAGTTGGCATGTCGTCTGCATCGTCGATGGTCAGGGCTCGGTGTTTGAAAAGTAGCAATGCGTATACTGCGAAGCTAACACAAAAATCAAATATGACCAAATATGTGGAATGATGGAAAATCGCTTATAGTGTAAATGATTGCATATGAATGGACATGCTTCAGACATTATCGCATTACTCGCACATTATACGTGATAGCAACCTAACCTTGCATCGAGGAAACTACATTGATATAAGAGTGACAGAAACCATCCTATTGGCGTTGGAAAGGCTACACTGAGCTTATGGTAGGTCGAGCGATCATATTCCTGCAATCGCTGCGGCGTGACCAGCTCGTTTAAAAGGATACCAGAAGGTCTGGTATCGGTCCATCTTTCCTCCATGTATCCATGACAACCCCCAGAGCGTTTTGCCTAAGATGAAGCAGTCACGTGCAAAACTAAACACCAAGAGCGTATTGTGATTTCTCTCCAAGGTCTCCAGGAAAACCGCAAGCAATGTGCTAACTTGGTGAGTGCCGCAGATCAACAAAAAGATACAATTTCAAGGATGTGGAAGGTATGAGACTTAGGCTTGCAAATTTGAAGGGTGAAGAAGACTTGAGAAAAAGATAGTAGGAAGTAATTAAATTGCAAGAATTATTCGATCTACCAGTTTCTTACATGCAGTCTACATATAAACTACATGCAGTCACTGTAACGCAAACAAACAACGATTTAGCAAGAAGGTCTCCAACAATGGTAGACTGTACAATCTAGCCTTTCGAAGTCCTTCAAAGACGGACAAAAGGATCAAAAACAACGTGTGTTTGTATCTTTATTGGAAATTAAGCGCATGGGCTAAGCCCTTCTTGCTTTTGACCTTGAAAGGTCTAATAAAACGTGGACGTAATTTGATCTTGTATATAGTAGGCACTGCAAGTGTAGGTAGACTTCTAGAGCTTACAAAAATCTCCCAGTTCAAACTCGTGTTCGTTCTTTATGCCTTTGGCATCTGCTTTTTCCTTACCTGAACATCTTGCTTTTGGCCATAGCGTCTTTGATGCGACAAAAGAAGTCCAAAGGCGTTGAAAAAACTCTACTACATTTTTACGAATCGCAACAGGGCTTATGTCAGTCAAGTCTTCGGCTATCGCTCCCCCACTAAGACCATGTTGTTTTTATCGGGCGATTGGATTAGTAAGGTTGATCACATAGAACGGAACAAAGCATGTTGAGGCATGCGTTGCGTTGCACAACGTAAATTCAATAAGTGGGAGCATCGTAATCGATTGGTTAGGCGTTTCAGTCTAAACTCTGCGAAGCATATCACTTATAACACGATTCACGCGTTCTGTTTGACCATCGTTCTGGGGATGATCTGCCGTGGACATGTCCAGCCTAGCGCTTAGCGCCTTGAAGCTGCTCGACTCCGACATCGAGATATCCCCACACAAATGAAAATGCCCTTTCTTGCATCAAAAATCGTTCAATGTTTGCAGCCGTGTGCAATCGAAATTGTTAGCCTACAAGTGGGTGCCGTTCAAGCTTAACCCAGCATGCAAACTGACGTCAAAAGAATATCGTAGCAGTCGTCTTTTTTATCACCAGCAAAGTCATCAATGTAATTCTTTTTGAATCAATTGTGATAAGTTTGTAGCCATATGTTTACTTTTTGTTTGCGTTCACTATCATAGCGATGACTGTAATTGATGGCTTCTTAATTTTAATGTCGGACACAAACCTTCTTGTGCTTGATTGAGATATATGTAACAGCCGACAACATCTTCACGATATTTGATCAAAAAAAAATTCCCTGCGGCAGTTCACTATGAGCTTTTTCTGCTTCGAGTTTGGCACGTGACAAAGCGCCAGGGGTTCAAAAGCATGATGTATGAATGGCTTAGATTGAAACGTCATTTCGTACGGAGTACGGCCTGCACCCTTCCAATAAACGCGATTCTTCACGTAATAGAGATTTCCAAAACACTCGTCCAGAACGATTTGGGTAAACCCGACTGATGCATCATCATTTTGACCATACCAACTAGCGTCTGATGCGTTTGCTCCACAAGATTTGATTGGGTGTGCGCTTAGGCTCAACTGTTTGTGCAAATTTCCTTCTGCATGTACCAATTTTCATTATACCATTACAAAATTCTTGACCCTTGTCCGCGAGCACCTGCTTTACGGAACCAACGCTTTCATCGCGATCCACTGTACCGTAGTCAAGAGGATGGCCTCATTAACTCTTCATCTACGTTGGCGTTCTACCAATGCAATAAAGTGCTTCATAAAGATGCTCACCTTGAGTTTTATCTTCGACTTTAGTAGGTAAAACTTCAAGTAGTGCGAGAATTTGTCCATTTATAACCAGAACTGGAGAAAGTTTTAAGCTATTGTTTACCCCTGGTATTACAGGATTTGCAAACGCCATATCTTTACTATCTAAATCGACCGATCGAAAGACTTCTTGAATGTCTTGAGAGTACCCAGTTTACCGACGGCCTATAACCGTGATCCGCAGTTTTACCGACGGCCTGTGACTGTGATTCGGGTAACCCCGAACCAGCCCAATGCGGTTTACGTTTATGGTAAGGATTATGCCATGGAGTGCAGAGTGATGGTGGTTAGACGAGTAGGTTAATCGCTGTTTATCAAACCGGCAGTAAGTGAAGCAGAGACTTGAAAATCGCGGCAAAAGTTATATTGTTAGCCAGATCAAACGACTTATCATCTTTGTAAGCCAAAAAAAACTTTTAAGAGTCTTTTGCTTTTCCTTTGCCTCCGATCGTTTTCGTGAAGTGAACATCTCGAATATCAGGAAAGAAGATTGCACGAGACAAGATCGTGTACCAACAGCACGCAATCCTAGAGCCAAGGATTGCGCTACGACCATTGCCGGGGTGTTGCAAGCTTACGATCCTCTAGTAGTGGATGTACGGGTGTACTTGAATTAGTGGTAATTATATTTGTTGGCTTTATGTTCATTGAATGATCGAGATGATCGCGTTAGGAGTGAATAAAACCTGCTAGAACGCTGCGCATTCGCAATCCTCCAGCACCCAATCTTGTCGTTGACTTGAAGTATGTGTCGACTGGTGGCCGACCGCGGGTACCTGGAAGTTTTAGCCGGCGATTGCACTTAGTGGATCGTGACGGGATACTATATCCACCAGGTTGGGTGCCCATACATCGCTCTACGCTAGGAGTAGTCCATTAGCGAGCTCGACAATATCTCGAATTTTTGGGGGCAGAAATTGTACGCAAGCAGTTGTTTTGTGAGAAGGTAGCTTTGAAGGATACAGGAACAGGCGGCGGAACCCCGACAGAAAATGCAGTTGCAAGACGGGCTAGATGATATCGTAATAATCGCGGACAGCCAGATCGCGCTCAGCCTTGCGATCTACCAAGTCGCTATGCAGACGTTCGATCCAATCTTGGGCATCATTGAGCTGTTCTGCACGTGTAGATCTTTATTCGGATTGTAAGAGGATAGAATTTAGTCTAAAAGACTTACGCTTCATCTTCTTGATCTGAGTCTTCCACCGGCAGTCACTTGAATGACCGTTGATTCTGGACACCAGTTAAGGGAGGCCATCTGCCGCCAAAAATGATATTATGTGTTGTAAAAAAGGCCTGGGATCCAGCATAGACCATCAGAGGCGTGCGCTTTCTGACTTTTGATCCCGGACGTCCTCAGTCTTATCCATCAGCTTGGCGTTGTGGTGGAGTAAGTTTTCAAAACTGCGTGATGAGACTACAAACCACTCGCTGTGCCGGACTGCCGACAGTTGGAGGGGATACCCCATTGCCGCATACGGATCTTCTCTCACCTTGTGTACCCGTCGGCTGTCGGGCTGCACTCTTCGGAAGACTTGGTGAAGATGTAGATGTCGGCCATAAGAGTGGTCGAGATGAGGGTGCCTCGAGTAGATGTGCTTCACTTGGTGGGCTAGCAGGTGGCCGCTTGATCGACGTGGCCAAGGGTGGACTCATATCGAAATTTCTCAGGGAAGCTTGTCGACACTGGGCTTTTCTCGGAATTATGGATTACTTGGCCTTTATTTGCTCCCGAACCACCAGCGTAAGGAGGCTGCTTCCGGTAGCGGGTCGATTGTTCGGATAGCTTCTAGATTCAACTTTTTAGAAACCTCTGCACCAACTTTGGGCTTTGAAGTATGCACATAACGACAGAGACGAGTATGAACGTCATAGAAAGGTCCATCGTATCGTCATTAGCTGACACTATTTCTGTCGACTTTGAATCAGTAAATTAGATCGTATCTTAGTGTCAATACCATTAACTAGAGGAAAAATCATGACTTGGACGTGCGTACAATGCACGTACCAAAATACCAATGATCCAGCTCCAAATTGTAAAGCTTGCAACTCCATTCGTGTGCTTCAATGCCCTATATGTAAAAGAGAGATTAAGTCCGTTTTTGTTTGCTTCTATGTCTCTATCTTCTCTCCTTCCTATTCATCTCACATGATTCAATTCTATCTGATTAATTCAATTCCATTCATGTAGATACGGCAGACGTCTTCATGTGAATGAGAAGACTTACCATCCTGACTGCTTTTGCTGCACGGGTTGTAAAAAGCCACTACCAAGTCGCTTTCAAGTGGTGAATGGGGAAAATTATCACTTGGAATGTGCACCCAAACCCAAAGCTACTATTAAAACTACCACAACAACAAGAATAGGTGGCAGCGATGGCAAGATCATATCACAGAAAAATAACAATAACAGCAAGACAAATCTTAAGGCTAAGAGCTGTGCTACACCCGGTCATGATGCTGGTCATGGTGAGGGATGGAGATGCTCAGCCTGCACGTTTTTCAATGGTAACGACGCAGCTCCTTCATGTGGAGCGTGTGACACTGTCCGTATCATGCAGTGTCCTGGTTGTAAGGAGGAGATCAAGTACGTGATCTTGATGTTTTATCCATAGCGGTGTGATTAAGCTAGGTGCTAAACATGTTGTTGGTCCTAGATATGGACCTCGCACGAATGTCAATGGCAAGGCTTACCACCCAGATTGTTTTCGTTGCACTGCATGCCATGGAAAGTTTACAAGTAATAAGTTTCAAGTCAAAGATGGCGAGTATTACGATCATGAATGCTACAAGCAGCTATTCCACCCGCGGTCAGTGTGCAAGACTTTATTATCATCATCGGTGGACGAAGTATTATACTGACATGCGTTTGTAACTAAACTGGTGGTAAGGTGTGACGTTTGTGAGGACTTTATTCCTTACCAGCCTGGCACTCAGAAGATCTCTTACAAGGTACACTGGCTACCTATTAGCTATGTGCCATTCCGAGGCCAATGAGATGAATGACTTACATTACTGCGGTCTTTATGCAGGTGATGCCGTTTTGGGACTTAAAATACTGCGCTGAGCATGATAATTGTGATCGCTGCTGCAGCTGCCAGCGCATTGAGGTTCGTGCAAAGTATCACATAATTTTATGAGGATTGATTTCTTTGACGTGTTGCACCGTTAGCCGATTGATCCAGGCCGTCATTTTCATACTCTTACAGACGGACGAAAAATTTGCTATGATTGCTGCAAGTTTGTTGTGCTTGATTCAAATGAGGTCCTGGTTGGATAATTTGGAGCAGGGTAGTTGTATTCTGTTACTCCTTATAACTAATGTTGCTGGTGCACATGACAGGCAAAGGGCGTGGTGAAAGAAGTTTGGGCGTACATGAAGAATATCGGAATCAATCTTCCTAAGGTTCGCTAACGTGTGTACTCTATGATTACTCATTAGGATGGTAACGTGCTGCTTTGTTTTGAAAAGATCCCAGTTTATCTGGTAGAGTCTCCTGTCCTAAACGAGCATCGTAAAGCCCACAAGAAAACCGACACATTAATGCATGGTAACAATCCCGTAATAGGCCACGTGACTCGAGGCCTTTGCCTCTCGGAAGTGTCTCAAATCCAGCACATGGTCCGATCTGGAAAGCATGCGGTTCCACAAGTGACCTCCGTCGAAAAGGTCAGCAAATTACTTTGCATTGCACATGCTTCTCATTGCTACTTGCTAAGTTAGTAAAGTTTTGATGAACAGACTCGCTCGGTCAACGCTATCCTGATACTTTATGGTCTTCCGTACGACCTTACGGCTTCTGTTTTGGCTCACGAAGCTACTCATGCATTCATCAAGCTTCGCGATGACTTTCCTGATAGTATTCCGCCTAAGGTAAGCTTTGTCCTTTGTACTTTGTATCATCAGTGTGCATATTTGAACTGACAGTGCCTTTGTTTTGATTAGATTGAGGAAGGAATATGCCAGTTGATGAGCTATCTATTCCTGAAGTACAAGCACATGATGGAGCGCAAAGAGTGCAAGAAACGCACCTACGATGGTCGATTGCGTAAGTATTACATGCAACAACTCAAGAACGATTTATCTCCTGTCTACGGTGATGGTTTCCGAGAAGCTTATGTGGCCTACAAACGAGTCAACTCGTTGCAAGAGATGTTTGATGCGATTCGGCATCACGCGTCATTTCCATGAAAGTATGAAAAACCTTTCGTCAGTGTACATGGCATTCATAGGGAGTCCGAAGTCTTACTACTATACCAATTAAAGCTGTATACTGAAAGACACGAGTAGTTGATGCATACACAGCCTCTTGAAAGGCTTCCAGATCATTAATGTCAAGATGCATGTATATGCTGGTATCGTGCATTATTCAAGTCGCTGTATGATTGTTTTCCTTACCATCTCGTTTCTTTGATGCAAGAAGCGGCAGCACAAGAACGCTTTTACCAGAATGAGGTATCGATTCACCATAAAGTCCGTCCTATGTAGCATGAAATCTAACTCGCAAAGTGTTGTTTGCCTCTTTCACTAACCTTCTTTTCAATTAATCGTCGTCGTTTACCGTCCAACACTATGAAACCCCTCTACACTGCATTGCTACGAGCAATACAGCAATGCTCAACAAACAAAATGCTTCTTACAAGCAAACTCGACATGCAGCACCAAAGAGCTTCTCCCAAGACAAGCCTGACGCTTAGTCGGACGAGTTCTTCGCGAACAGGGCACGAGACTGGGCTTTACGCTTCGGGTCCGTCGCGCACGTGTTCTTGCGGTTCTTCTCCATCAATGCCTTCTTTTTCTCACCACGCAGGGCTTCGGCACGTAGCTCAGCGCGACGGGCCACCAGTGTATACGGATTGAGCTTAACCATAGCGCCCAAGTTCTTGAGCGGATTCTTCTTCTGAAAGCGACGGTGCTTCTGGTATATGCCAGCACGCACAACCGACTGGATCTCATCAGAGTTGATCAGACGGCCAAGATTAGCGTTATTCATCAAGTGACGCGGAAGCTGGTAACCAGCCTTTGAAACCGACTTCTTGGAATACGTGCCATACAAAGTGTCCAGCTTCTGGAATGCAGACTTAGTCCAGATGATAAAGCGACCAAGATGGCCACCAGGAGCAAGCTGCAGCAAGTTAAGACGCTCCACGTTGGCAAGCTCGACACCAGGAATGTTACGGAATGCTTTCTCAGCACCATTAGCGTTGGCATAAACGATCAAAGGACCACGACGCATCGTGTAGCGACGGTTGCGGGACTTGCCGCGACCAGTGGTGACCTTCTTTGAAGCTTTCACTTTCTCAACTTCAACATCAGCACCAATTTTGGCAAGAATCTTAAGAGCTTCTGTAGTCTTTTGAATAGACTCCACCGTGTCGTCAAGGACTAAAGGTACCTCTGGTATCTTGTCAATACGATGGCCACGGGCCATCACAAGAGCAGGCACAGCCGAAGCAGCAAGAGCCGATGCTACAGCAAAGCGACGCTGGTTCACGTTAATTTTGCGATGCCATTTGCGCCAAATACGTGTAGGAGCAAACATGCGACCACCACGACACATATTACCAAATGCAGCTTGTCCAGAACTCTGGTTACCTCCACCCTGAATACGAGGAATACGTGATACAGCACGACCTGTACCCCATGACTCAGCGGAATGTTGATGACCTGCTTCACGTGATACACCGTAGGCTTGACGACGATTCTTGGCCATGTTCGTGTGGACAAACTTGACCACATCTGGACGAATAGGGGACGTAAACACAGCAGGAAGTACCACTTGTGAAATGACAGTACTCTTCTCACCGTCAATAGAGAGCACAGACACAACAGGACGTTTAGCAGCAAGAGAGGCCATGAGAAAAAGACACGATAGAGAGGAAGTGTAGACGAATGCTCAGCTTACGGCGACAAATCTAAGACTGAGGACGCATTTAGCTTAAACAACGTAGCAGAGCCAGTCATTTTAGGTGTAGTCACTTAAGCGAGGGAAAGGGGGAACTCGATTAAGGTGTTTTATATGTGAAAGATCAAATCCATTACCAGATCTGAAGGGTAGATTGATATTAAAGCTTTTGGCGTTGCAGTTACTTCATGCAACTACTACTCGATCTAAGGAATGCTACCTACTTTCCAAGTAAGTAATCATCGCATTACCGAAGTAAATAGCCCGTTCATAGAAGATACTAGCGTTGATAATGATTTAATCACTTCTAGTTGTTTATCCCATTTTGGTATAAAAAATCGTTTGTAGAAAGCAGCTATAACATACAGGATACAGTGAAGCACCTTCTAGTCATACCTTCTCGGCTTTTTTAGCTAAAATCAAGTGTAGTGAAGGTTTATAGAATAGTGGTGGGGTGTATCAAATTTCTTCATGAATTTTATTTCTTGGTCTAAACGTTTTTGGTTGCGGACCGTGCCGCGCTTCGTAAGCGGCTCCTTGCTCCACAGGAGTCTACGATGAAATTGTATCAGGAACGACTGTCACGGCAGTCATGTGGAGTGCCGGTCATCCACTGAACGACATACCAGTAGTGCTTGCACCAGGTGAGACATCTGCGCAACATGATCACCAGTTCACCCGTTGGGTTGAACGAGCGTGTAAGCTCCCAAGTCTTTATGAGTTGCACTTAAGCGCTAAATAACAAGACGTTTGGTTAGAACGTCGTCTACGTTTTATTTTCGTTAAGATCAAAGCAAAATAAGCGCAAATTATCTTCCACATACAAGTCAAAGACTTGTGGGGGTCAAGCTTCTAAAGCTGTTGCCCGTACCTCTCACGCAAGTGGTTTACCGGCGTCGGCTTCTTCAGAAGGTCAGAGGCAAAGCCGGCCAACTGGTCTTGCTTCTACAGCACCTAGTGCTAGGAAGCGGGTCGACGACGGCTGCCGTCACTTCTGACCATCCTGGCCAAAAGCGTCAACGGCGTCAGGGAAATCCTGCCGAAGGGGTACCTCATACTCCCACGAGTCGTACGACTGGGGATAACCCCTCCACTTCACCAGATATTGGGTATGGCCCTGGTGGCTACGTTGAGTCAAGAGGAGCTCAACGTGGAATTGTTGATGACCCAGTTCATCAACCAGCGTCGGCGGGTGTAGGTGACCCATGGACCCATGATCTCTCTGAGATAGATCGTCGACTGACAAATCCTGGAGCGTGATGGTCTTAGGTCAGTGACCTTTTGACCCATGATCTCTCTGAGATCGAGCGTCTCCCCGAAAAATCCTGGAGCGTGATAATCTTGGGTCGGGGACGTCTCACCTGTCATCGATCGATGACCGTGTCGATCGACACCGTCGAACCTTTGAGCGTTATAGCCCTGAGACCTCTGACTGCTTAGTGGCTATGGAGCGTTCTCAAGCCGATCTTTTTTTGTTGTCAACTTGATCTCATGGTTTGCTTCCATTCCTCACATGCACCTCCGGTGGCGTACTACCGGGATATGGGGACAACCCATCTAAGTCCACTGAGGATGTGGTCAGATATGGCTTGAGGAAGCTTACATATAACTTAGGGTGTGTTCGTATTTTGTTCGGAAGGTTCAGCGTACAGGCTAAACCTTTCTTGCCTATGACCTTTTAAGATCCAATGAAACG
Organism: Peronospora belbahrii; assembly: GCA_920618645.1. Classification (NCBI taxonomy): domain Eukaryota; phylum Oomycota; class Peronosporomycetes; order Peronosporales; family Peronosporaceae; genus Peronospora; species Peronospora belbahrii. Next base: position 43,621 of record CAKKTJ010000258.1, on the reverse strand, counting down.
TGGCCGTAATTTAGTTTTATATACCGCCGAGACGGCACGGGTAGGTAAATTCCTAGCGTTTAATAAAACTAAACCACCAACGTTGAACTCATGATCGTTTTTTTCTGCCTTTGGCATCTGTATGTTCCTTTGGAACATCCTGGCTTTCAGCCATAGCGTCTTTGACGCGACGTAATACGTCAAAACGCGTTGACAGAAACGCTTCCACCTTTTTGCGCATAGCAACAGGACTGATATCAGCCAAGCTTTCGACTATCTGTCCCCCATTAAGCCCTGATGTGGCAGGGAGTAGCGTTAATGGAACGAGAGGGTTGACCAAACCATTTACATAGAATGGGGTGAAGCCTGTCGAGGCATGCACCGCGTTATTCAACGCAAACTATATGAGAGGGAGCATCGCGCTCCATTGCTTGGGTGTTTTAGCACAAAAACTGCGAAGAATATCGCAATAACGCGGTTGACGCGTTCAGTCTGACCATCGGTCTGCGGATGATCCACCGTGGACATGTCCAGTCGAGTGCCGAGCACTTTAAAGACGGACGTCCAAAATTGACCCGTAAAACAGGGGCCTCTATGCGAGACAATTGCCACAGGCAATCCGTGTTGTCTAAACACACGATCCATGAACAGTTTAGCTGCTCCTTCTCCATCAATGGAGTCTGGCACTGCCGCTAAGTGGGCCATCTTGCTCAGTCGGTCAACAAAAACCACAATCTTAGTGTTGCCTGCCGCATCACGCGGTAGGCCAACCACAAAGTCCATACTAGTGGACTGCCACAACCCCGAAAGTACAGGCAAACGCTCCAAAGGCGCAGCCATACGAGGCAAGGGCTTCACCCTTGGACACAATTCACACGTGCGTACGTAGGTACGACCCATTTATCAACTTGGGCGGTCTCAGGGCTATAACGCTCAAAGGTTCGACGGTGTCGATCGACACGGTCATCGATCGATGACAGGTGAGACGTCCCCGACCCAAGATTATCACGCTCCAGGATTTTTCGGGAGACGCTCGATCTCAGAGAGATCATGGGTCAAAAGGTCACTGACCTAAGACCATCACGCTCCAGGATTTGTCAGTCGACGATCTATCTCAGAGAGATCATGGGTCCATGGGTCACCTACACCCGCCGACGCTGGTTGATGAACTGGGTCATCAACAATTCCACGTTGAGCTCCTCTTGACTCAACGTAGCCACCAGGGCCATACCCAATATCTGGTGAAGTGGAGGGGTTATCCCCAGTCGTACGACTCGTGGGAGTATGAGGTACCCCTTCGGCAGGATTTCCCTGACGCCGTTGACGCTTTTGGCCAGGATGGTCAGAAGTGACGGCAGCCGTCGTCGACCCGCTTCCTAGCACTAGGTGCTGTAGAAGCAAGACCAGTTGGCCGGCTTTGCCTCTGACCTTCTGAAGAAGCCGACGCCGGTAAACCACTTGCGTGAGAGGTACGGGCAACAGCTTTAGAAGCTTGACCCCCACAAGTCTTTGACTTGTATGTGGAAGATAATTTGCGCTTATTTTGCTTTGATCTTAACGAAAATAAAACGTAGACGACGTTCTAACCAAACGTCTTGTTATTTAGCGCTTAAGTGCAACTCATAAAGACTTGGGAGCTTACACGCTCGTTCAACCCAACGGGTGAACTGGTGATCATGTTGCGCAGATGTCTCACCTGGTGCAAGCACTACTGGTATGTCGTTCAGTGGATGACCGGCACTCCACATGACTGCCGTGACAGTCGTTCCTGATACAATTTCATCGTAGACTCCTGTGGAGCAAGGAGCCGCTTACGAAGCGCGGCACGGTCCGCAACCAAAAACGTTTAGACCAAGAAATAAAATTCATGAAGAAATTTGATACACCCCACCACTATTCTATAAACCTTCACTACACTTGATTTTAGCTAAAAAAGCCGAGAAGGTATGACTAGAAGGTGCTTCACTGTATCCTGTATGTTATAGCTGCTTTCTACAAACGATTTTTTATACCAAAATGGGATAAACAACTAGAAGTGATTAAATCATTATCAACGCTAGTATCTTCTATGAACGGGCTATTTACTTCGGTAATGCGATGATTACTTACTTGGAAAGTAGGTAGCATTCCTTAGATCGAGTAGTAGTTGCATGAAGTAACTGCAACGCCAAAAGCTTTAATATCAATCTACCCTTCAGATCTGGTAATGGATTTGATCTTTCACATATAAAACACCTTAATCGAGCCCCTTACCCCCTCGCTTAAGTGACTACACCTAAAATGACTGGCTCTGCTACGTTGTTTAAGCTAAATGCGTCCTCAGTCTTAGATTTGTCGCCGTAAGCTGAGCATTCGTCTACACTTCCTCTCTATCGTGTCTTTTTCTCATGGCCTCTCTTGCTGCTAAACGTCCTGTTGTGTCTGTGCTCTCTATTGACGGTGAGAAGAGTACTGTCATTTCACAAGTGGTACTTCCTGCTGTGTTTACGTCCCCTATTCGTCCAGATGTGGTCAAGTTTGTCCACACGAACATGGCCAAGAATCGTCGTCAAGCCTACGGTGTATCACGTGAAGCAGGTCATCAACATTCCGCTGAGTCATGGGGTACAGGTCGTGCTGTATCACGTATTCCTCGTATTCAGGGTGGAGGTAACCAGAGTTCTGGACAAGCTGCATTTGGTAATATGTGTCGTGGTGGTCGCATGTTTGCTCCTACACGTATTTGGCGCAAATGGCATCGCAAAATTAACGTGAACCAGCGTCGCTTTGCTGTAGCATCGGCTCTTGCTGCTTCGGCTGTGCCTGCTCTTGTGATGGCCCGTGGCCATCGTATTGACAAGATACCAGAGGTACCTTTAGTCCTTGACGACACGGTGGAGTCTATTCAAAAGACTACAGAAGCTCTTAAGATTCTTGCCAAAATTGGTGCTGATGTTGAAGTTGAGAAAGTGAAAGCTTCAAAGAAGGTCACCACTGGTCGCGGCAAGTCCCGCAACCGTCGCTACACGATGCGTCGTGGTCCTTTGATCGTTTATGCCAACGCTAATGGTGCTGAGAAAGCATTCCGTAACATTCCTGGTGTCGAGCTTGCCAACGTGGAGCGTCTTAACTTGCTGCAGCTTGCTCCTGGTGGCCATCTTGGTCGCTTTATCATCTGGACTAAGTCTGCATTCCAGAAGCTGGACACTTTGTATGGCACGTATTCCAAGAAGTCGGTTTCAAAGGCTGGTTACCAGCTTCCGCGTCACTTGATGAATAACGCTAATCTTGGCCGTCTGATCAACTCTGATGAGATCCAGTCGGTTGTGCGTGCTGGCATATACCAGAAGCACCGTCGCTTTCAGAAGAAGAATCCGCTCAAGAACTTGGGCGCTATGGTTAAGCTCAATCCGTATACACTGGTGGCCCGTCGCGCTGAGCTACGTGCCGAAGCCCTGCGTGGTGAGAAAAAGAAGGCATTGATGGAGAAGAACCGCAAGAACACGTGCGCGACGGACCCGAAGCGTAAAGCCCAGTCTCGTGCCTTGTTCGCGAAGAACTCGTCCGACTAAGCGTCAGGCTTGTCTTGGGAGAAGCTCTTTGGTGCTGCATGTCGAGTTTGCTTGTAAGAAGCATTTTGTTTGTTGAGCATTGCTGTATTGCTCGTAGCAATGCAGTGTAGAGGGGTTTCATAGTGTTGGACGGTAAACGACGACGATTAATTGAAAAGAAGGCTAGTGAAAGAGGCAAACAACACTTTGCGAGTTAGATTTCATGCTACATAGGACGGACTTTATGGTGAATCGATACCTCATTCTGGTAAAAGCGTTCTTGTGCTGCCGCTTCTTGCATCAAAGAAACGAGATGGTAAGGAAAACAATCATACAGCGACTTGAATAATGCACGATACCAGCATATACATGCATCTTGACATTAATGATCTGGAAGCCTTTCAAGAGGCTGTGTATGCATCAACTACTCGTGTCTTTCAGTATACAGCTTTAATTGGTATAGTAGTAAGACTTCGGACTCCCTATGAATGCCATGTACACTGACGAAAGGTTTTTCATACTTTCATGGAAATGACGCGTGATGCCGAATCGCATCAAACATCTCTTGCAACGAGTTGACTCGTTTGTAGGCCACATAAGCTTCTCGGAAACCATCACCGTAGACAGGAGATAAATCGTTCTTGAGTTGTTGCATGTAATACTTACGCAATCGACCATCGTAGGTGCGTTTCTTGCACTCTTTGCGCTCCATCATGTGCTTGTACTTCAGGAATAGATAGCTCATCAACTGGCATATTCCTTCCTCAATCTAATCAAAACAAAGGCACTGTCAGTTCAAATATGCACACAGATGATACAAAGTACAAAGGACAAAGCTTACCTTAGGCGGAATACTATCAGGAAAGTCATCGCGAAGCTTGATGAATGCATGAGTAGCTTCGTGAGCCAAAACAGAAGCCGTAAGGTCGTACGGAAGACCATAAAGTATCAGGATAGCGTTGACCGAGCGAGTCTGTTTATCAAAACTTTACTAACTTAGCTCCTTGCTGGAGAGAAGTGGTCATAGCGACGTAGTACATCGACATTAGTATTTATTGATGTCATGACCACAGACTGCAGCTCTCAACGTAAACCAACGTACTTTACCAAGTAGGCTCTACCAAGTAATCCAGATCACGCTTGACTTGAGGTGAAAAGTGCCCACTGCATTAACCTGGCGTCTACATTTAACTATGACATCGGCAGTTGTATCATGGTAATTTGCAAACTTGCAGCCCCATCGGACACTCGGTTCGTACTCCAGTCGTTCCTAACTTGACGACGAGTAGTATGTGAATGATAAGTTACTTCGCCGTACCGTGAGAGAAGATCTGACGCTATTCGCGTAGCAGCAAGACTAGCGAGAAGATGCTGAAAAGGCGTCATACGGGCGCAAGAAATCTTTCAATCAATTGGATGGATGGTCCAGCATCTGCATGTGAAATCAGATCAAGTGCCTCAACGCCACAAACTAGATAGGAGGAGACCAAACCAAGTCAATAGTGCAGCAAAGCGTAGCAAATCAGGGCCAGTGATGCTAAGTCATGGAAAGATTGTGGTAGTGTCTCATACAAAGCATCTAACGTAAATGCATCGACAAAAGACTTTGGTTGATGTTTGGAATCATTGGATACTACAAAGTTGACTCAGATTTCAGTGGATCAACTTGCATATAGCGCTGCCACACGATATCTCGATTTCTCCTCATTTCCAGATTTCCGAAATCGATAACAAAACCTCTTTCAACGATTCAATCCAATTCAATTGACAGTCATGTCCACGGATTTGAAATTCCCTACAAACTTTATGTGGGGCACAGCTACTGCGTCCTATCAGATTGAAGGCGCTGTAAATGAAGGTGGACGTGGTGACTGCATTTGGGACGCTTTCTCGCGTACACCAGGTAAGATTGTGAATGGCGATACAGGTGAAAAAGCGGTGGATCATTATCATCGCTATAAAGAAGATGTACAGCTTATGAAGAAGATGGGACTCGAGTTCTATCGATTCTCCATTGCTTGGCCACGTATCATTCCTGCTGGAATTGGTAAAGTTAACGAGGAGGGCGTCGAGTTTTACAATAATCTGATTAATGAACTACTGGCTAACCACATCACACCATTGGTGACGCTGTACCATTGGGATCTACCATTGGCACTGCAGACCGAGTACGATGGTTGGCTAGGAGGCAGATTTATCCAGGATGCCTTTACGCAGTATGCACGTGTGTGTTTTCAACGTTTTGGGGACCGGGTGAAAAACTGGCTGACACTGAATGAGCCCTGGTGTGCGGCCTATCTGGGCTATGGCACTGGTGTTCACGCTCCAGGACGTAAGTCTAAGCCACAGATAGAGGCGTATCTCTCTGGTCATAATTTGTTGCTGGCCCACGCACGTGCTGTGGAAGCGTACCGCAACGAGTTTCAAGCCATACAAAAGGGAAGGATTGGAATCACACTTAACTGTGACTGGCGTGAACCAGCACCGACAGATGACCCAACGCAGAAGGCTGAGAACGAGGAGGCTGCTGAACGCTCGCTGCTTTTTTCCCTTGGATGGTTTGCTGATCCAGTATACAAGGGAGATTACCCGCAAGTTATGAAGGACCGCTGTGGACTTCGTCTACCAAAATTTACCGAAGAGGAGAAGAAGTTGATGAAAGGTAGCTCCGACTTCTTTGGCCTGAATCACTACGGACTCAACTACGCTGAGCCATCGGACGAATACAAGTCCAAGATCCCTCCGCCAAATGACAGCACTGGTGGCTTTGGACCTGACGAGGGAACAAAACTGACGTCAGATGACTCGTGGAAGCGCACAGACATGGGCTGGAATGCCGTTGGTTGGGGCTTTCAGAAACTGTTGGTCTGGATTCAAAAGCGCTATGCAGTCCCAAATGGTATCTGGGTCACGGAGAACGGATGCGCCTGGCCGGACCGCACCAAGGAAGAGGCTCAGACTGACGACTTCCGTGTGGAGTTTTACAAGGAATATCTTACCGGTCTGCACAATGCTTTGGCGGAAGGTGCAGATGTGCGTGGATACTTTGCTTGGTCTTTTGTGGACAACTACGAGTGGGCTGAGGGTTACTCGAAGCGATTCGGGTTGCACTGGGTCAACTATGAGACGATGGAGCGTACGCCCAAGAAGTCAGCGCTTTGGTACGGCGATGTCATCCGCAACAACGGATTCACTACTTGTCAGCTACGAGGTTAGTTTGACCTGAAGGCCTAGGCATTTGAGGTTTGAGCATAGCGAAAGAGTTTTCAAGGCTAGGCGATTGATTCTGGCATGTGAAAGTAGCAATTTCTATATGGAAGCACCTTCCAGCATTCATACATATATAACTCGAGCAACGATGGAAAAACTGCAGAGCTACACAACATGATAATCTCAATTACATGTTTCGTCTCCATTGATGTCGATAGATTGGATTCACTCATTAACTTACAAGCAAACAGCCTTGAGCTATTTGATGACCAGACCAACTACTTTCTACTATCGGGCACTACTCTATGCCTCCGTGGCAAGTCGAAGGTGCAGTGAATAAAGGAGTATCAAGCGCATGCTTACCCACTGGGAAGACCACAAACTATCAACCGTCTTCTTGGCAAATCACAATATCACCACTACATGAGCGGACACAGCTCTAATGAAGTTCGTAAGTCCAAAAGCCTACTACTGATCTCAGTTGTAAGCGTAGCCAAGCAGAAGAGGCACTCGCCAACAACCCGTTCGTTTCCAATTTGCACTAATGCTGTCAACCAACAGCTTCGATATTGTGCACACTAGAAAACAAAAAAGATCATTGCAAGGTTAATCACAAACATCTTTGCATTTACATTTGTATTGCAACTGCTGTCCATCTAAAAAGCAAGGTGCAGTGTCGGAGCATTGTACGTAACAGGAATCTCGACTAGATTTTCACTCATCTAGTCCTCATGACGTTGTGCCTTGACCAACTGCTTCTTCATTGCATGAAAACGTAGTAGCATCCTACACAAAGAGCAACAAATCAAGCACAAGCACAAGCACAACAACAACAAACATGGTCACAATTCTCCATTCGTCTAGAATGAAAACCCCACACCTCTTTTACACACCAATAAATGGTAAAAGTAAGAGCACTGATCCACCAGTTTCTCTCCGATCGCCAGCGTGAAGCCTTTTTCTACGTGAAAACACAAGAAGAAGAAGACAATTATCCATAAGACGCAAGACAATAACTTTTTCCATCCACCACTGTATCTCTAGCACTTGTATGAACCTGTAGATCAGCTGAATAATGGGCTTCAATGTGTGGATCAGAATGCATTGAATAACGTTTCTGTAGATCATAAGTTTGAGCTACGAGGACGACAAAAGAAACGGCCGTAATGACAGAAAAAATGCTCAATGTTCCAATGCGAATGTTGAATACAAAGTCGCCAAACTTGACAACACCACGATTTAGCATAAGACTTGGAAGAGGAATTGTCATTAAGAGTAGTCTATTTCATAGTGTCAAAAACGGATAATATCCATAGGAACAGTGAGTATATAAAGATAACGTATTGGTATGATAAAGGATCCGATTCTCATGTAAGAAATATACGTACAGAATGACTGCAGGCGGTAGTAAGACATAGGTGAACGATGACCACATCGACGCCATATTGAGCACAGGAGTGGACAAGAAGAGGAAGTAGAACGAGAGGAGGGAGGTGAGTTTGGCTTATGAGTGAAGATATTTTTGAGTTTTGGATAAAAACGATCTTTGGATTTTGAGGTCAAATGATTTCGATCCGGATTTCATGAAAAGTGGATTTTATCAACCTCGTGGACGTTAAAAATAGGGCATCAGCTACATTCAAGACACCTACTAGATATTGTTCCACTTTTGTTGAAGTAGTTCTAAGAAGCGATATCTTGCTACATGGGACAAGGGGTAGGAAGTCACAAAGCACGTGTAAACGGTATGAAATAACAGCTAATTAAGGGTTATGGAAGCTACTTTTGTTAGTGGTGTAACATGTAGCGCTCCGTGCGTTGAGCAGCTTTCGTACGTACATTCTACTGCGTCAAGTATTAGTAAAGACGAACAAGAGGAGAATACTAGCAACATTCTGTTACAAAAGGCTGAAGAGAAAGCAGAAGCAGAAGCGGCAGTAGATGCAGAAGCAGATGCAGAAGGATTGCCACTTCGACTTGGTGACGTTCCCAATATATATCATTGGCGTCAGATTGGATTACTAATCCAATATGCAGCAGTAGGAGTATTGTACGGTGGATTACCTCGTACCATCTATCCGTTTTTAAATAATTATTTGCACTTGGATGGGTATCAGACACTATCAGCACGTGTATTGCTCTCACTTCCTTGGTCGTTTAAAGTTGTGATTGGAATTGTATCAGATTGTTTTCCCATATTACATTCTCGTCGTCGTGCGTACATGATTGTCGGGTGGATCGTATGTTCAAGCATGCTACTAGTGCTCGTTTTTGTCAATCAAGAGCCGCCATTCTATATCGACTCTAGTTTACGAGGGAAAGACCTTTCCAAACTATCTCTTCATGATCTGATAGGACGAGTGAACTGGCACGCACCACACTCGGGATCTCTTTACATTGTGCTCATGATGCTCGCTAGTTTGGGCTATATGATTGCCGATGTCGCTTCTGACGGTCTTGTGGTTGAATTTGCACAGCGTGAGCCAGAAAACATTCGTGGCAATATCCAGTCGACCGTATACCTCGTACGCAGTATGGCAATGATTCTGGCAGCTTTACTGGTTGGATTTGGCCTGAACGGTCAAGATTATGGAGGATCGTTCACGTGGACATTGACAATGAGCCACCTAATGCTGATCTTCTCGCTGCTAAGCTTAGCGGCGATCCCTGCTGCACTATGGCTAGTACAGGAGCCGTCATTAGGTGACCGTGTACCGTATTTTACTGAGTATATGCGTAGTCTGTGGGTACTGATCCAGAACTCCGCTGTTGTGCAGATCTTGGCTTACAGATTCTTTAGCGGGATCTTTGATGGCTTCACAATTACTGCTGGCGACCCAATCCAGCGATACTGGGCTCGAGTGCACCCGCTGAATGAGAGTTTATTTTCCGTACTTGGGCTTGCTGTATTCAGTGCAGCACTGTATGTAACCAAGCGCATTGGGTTGGGTTGGTCTTGGCGACGTGTCATTGCATGGACGACAGTCTCTGTGATAGCTATGGATGCAATCGTGGGCATGCTGACCATTTGGGACGTGGTGCGAAGCCAGTGGTTTTGGCTAGGCACACCAATTTTGGAAGAGCTACCACAAGCCATGAACTTTCTCGTATCGACATTTGTCGTCGTGGAGCTAGCCGAGCTTGGGAATGAAGCTGCTGTGTATGGACTGCTGACAACTGTGAGCAATTTGTCAAGTCCATTTTCGTCTTGCATATCCAAGAACGTCAATGCGTTATTTGATGTAACAGTGACAGACATTATCTATGATTCAATACACGTGCGTTGGCAAGTTACGTGGACATTTGTGATTGCATATAGCATGAAGTTGCTCTCACTTGCGTGGTTACCATTACTTCCTCGTCAAAAACGCGAAACTCAATTGCTCAAGAGACGTGCTCGTTTGTGGTTGTGGGGAGGTGTTGGAAGCATTTCCATCTTTCTCTTTGCTTTCTTGTGGTCAATTACGACAAACCTCTTATCGATTTTTCCAAACACTGCTTGTCTAGTCCTCGCTGGTGGTTCTGGATGCAAGAAGTAACAATTTTATTGCATTTTCTTGTCAGTTGATGCAGTTATTAGCCAATGAATGCGGTCTATTTTATCTAAATAATGTCCAAGCGATTTCAGTATTATATCCTCTACGAGCAGCTCCATCCGATCATACGTCTCGAGATGTTACGTCTCTTGCCCGTTTCCGTCGTCCATACAGCGTTTCGACAGCATCTACGTGCACTTCAGACTGTAGCTCATCGTCCAGTGTCTTACACACGCACTTTCACATCGACACGCTTTTGTTTGAATCCGGAAAAGGTGACACACTTCTGTTAATCATTTGCTCTTGACAGAAAAAACAATGTCCTAGTTTGTATGCGTTGAGCTTTTAATGACTGAATTGCACCATTGTATGATTGAACATTGGAACAAAAGCCAGCTACTCAGGCTTTTAAGGATGGACAGAAAGCCCCGGATGCACTAGTTCTCTCACCCTACGAGAAAGTGACGGCAACTGCCACTGGTGGCTTCTGGCTCGGCCTTATTGGTCTCGGTGCTGTTGGAGTTTACTTTGTTGCACGTGAACTTCTGCCAAAGTACGTGCCTGAAACTCTATAAAGCTTTTAACATACGCAACGGTTGCTAACAACTTATTTTGGTGGTATGCAGCCGAATGAGCCCGAACGGCCTCTTCAGTGAGTCGCTGGACTTTATTTCAGAAAACACAGATGTAGGTTGATGCAGACGACAGTAGTAGCTGCCTGGACAAAAGAGCGCTGGACTGACAATGTTGTGGAATTATATAATGTTAGGTAACTTCGCGTCTAGGTTTGCCGATTCACGGCTACGGACATGATCATGGTGGCCATCGTGAAGGCCGTCGTAACCGCATTGAGCACGTAAACCTTACAGCTAAGGACGGCACTCCACGTCTCCGGATCAAGTATAACATCAAGGGACCCTCAGGTCACGCCTACGTGTTTGCCGAGGTGAACAAGGGCATGAAGAAGAACGAGTACGTGTACCTTATTGTACAGGTAACGAAGACGGGTGAGCTACTCAAGATTGTTGACAACCGACAGATTCTTTCAGCTGAGACAAAAGAGGAGCAAGATGCTCTTCGCCAGTTGCTTGGCAAGTAGTAACCACTCACGATGAAATGAGTCGGCTTTCAAGCTGCTTTTGGCTTGGATTGCTATAATTCGTTAGTAAAGCAGATAAAGGCAGATTTTTTCCACTTTCGAGTATGGATCTGTATGCTGCTGCTCTTTTGGTCCATATGTATTCGCCATTGGCTTGACTATTGCTGTCTATATAGATAATTGTATACCATGAAGGGGTGTAATGCGTCTCGATAATGCTGTTGCCTGATAAAGCCAATCTTTTGTTACTTCAGCGTCACGTCACTTCAGCTGTTTTGTTTCGATAACATAAGAAGCACTTTACTCCTAATTAAGACTTAAATATTAGAAATGGCGGATGACTTTGAGTCGCCATGGGTGGAAAAGTACCGGCCGCGTGTGTTGGCAGAAGTCGTAGGAAACCGTGAGACAATTGCAAGTCTACAAGCAATGGCTCAAGCAGGAAACATGACGAATTTGATTCTTTCCGGTCCACCAGGCACAGGCAAGACCACAAGTATCTTGTGTCTTGCACGCGAGCTCCTGGGTCCGAGCGTTAAGCAGGCGGTGCTTGAGCTCAACGCATCTGATGATCGTGGTATCGATACAGTGAGAAATAAGATCAAGATGTTTGCACAACAAAAGGTGACGCTGCCGCCGGGCCGTCACAAGATTGTGATTCTGGACGAAGCGGATTCCATGACGGCCGCGGCTCAGCAAGCGCTGCGACGGACGATGGAGATTTTCTCGGCCACCACTCGATTTGCGCTAGCATGTAACAATTCTACCAAAATTATTGAGCCAATTCAAAGTCGATGCGCAATATTGCGCTATACGCGGCTACATGATGAGATGCTACTGCGTCGTTTGCTGACGGTTTGTGAGAAAGAGAACGTCGGGTACAAGGAGGAAGGTCTCGCTGCTCTCATTTTTACAGCGGAAGGAGATATGCGTAATGCATTGAACAATCTACAGGCTACAGCCAGTGGTTTTAACTTTGTCAGCGACGAGAATGTGTTCAAGGTCTGTGACCAGCCACATCCAGCAGTAGTGAGGGAGATCTTGAATCAGTGTGCAAAGGGGGAATTGGATGGAGCGGAGAATCAGGCGATTAAGCTCTGGAAGAGTGGATACTCGTCACTGGATATCATTGGGACTATCTTTAGAGTGTGCAAGGCGCTGCCAATGAAAGACGAGAAGCTGAAGCTTGAGTTCATCAAACTCATCGGAATGACGCACATGTGCATTGCTGATGGAGTCTCAACTCTACTGCAGATCCATGGCCTTGTTGCACGATTATGTTCTGCAGCGTTGGCTACGAAAACAGAAGGTTGAAAGCAAACAAATAGATATGACATCGGATTGACAAGTGAGACTTAGGCATATCTACATGCAACACCTCATAGTGACGCTAATCAGAGCAGTCTCTGATGCTGAATCAATTGGTGTTAACGGGGAGAAATAACAAATCTGTTGACATTTAGACATTTAGCATGCCGACAAAAATGGGTCGCTACCACAAGCGAAAAATTAGCTTTTGGGTTTTCAACTGACACCATTTCTAACGTTTCTACTCTCGACTTTATCTAACCCACGAGATAATTTCTAACCATGGACGCACTGCAGAACGTGCTACGGCCAGGTAGTCGCGAGTTCGTGGTCGTATTGAACATTGTCCTGTTGCTCCTGTTTTTCGTGATGCTGACAGTTATTTACACGGAGATGGAGGACTCATTTCACGTGTTTGTGCTGCTATTTCTCGTAATGGGCCTCACGGTATCCATTAACTGGTTCATCATCAAGGCCAACAACCTCCAACACTCGCTAGTAGCAAACAGCAACAACAAGCAGCAATCATTCCTCAATGTAAGATCCAAGACGGATTAAATCTCATTTGTATCTCAATCAAGGCATATGATACTAGAAGACCAGTTGATCTACAATCATTAAGAGACTTTTTGTCTGTGTGACTGCATCCTTGTTTCATTTCATTAGAACAGACTACCACATGTCAGTAGCTCCTTATGTTTTCTTTTGTATCTCTCTGTCTCATACATCGTCATCTGTCGCTAGTCCAATAGAGCGTTTGCAACAGCCAATTGCAATACTGCGGCCATAGGGAATATAAGACAGTGTGTACCATACAAGAGCTAGAAATTGTACCAGTAATGATAGAAACACTAGCAAAAGCCGATGGTGGATATGAGTGTGGGAGAAACACAGCAAGAGCGTCACGAAAATAAAGACGACGTAGACGACTGCAGAGTACCGACGTTTGGAATGAAACATTGTTTGCACCTGTTTCCACGGCCCTACAAAGAACATAGTACAGCCAATCGACAATAGATTCCCGATCGTATAAGCAATGGCAAATGGTGCGGGATTACCATGCACTAATTTTGCCAGACGAAAGGTCGAGCCCAGGGACAGCACAAAGCCCAGCATGAAACACGTCATACAGCCAATGAGACGCTCCTGATACGATAGACGTGGACATAACGAGTAGTTACTTGTAGAAGTAGGTAAAGATTGTGTAGGTTGATGATCCTCTGGGTCCAGCAGCTTCTGCTTCTGTGCTCGCAATGCATCCATCATTATCATACCAAGCAGCAGTTTGAATCGTGTCAAATGCTTTACTATTGTTGCTTTGCAAAAGTTGAGTTGCCTGTAGATGCAACAGAACAACAGTAGCAACATAAAGCAAGCATATGTTGCTTTGAAACAAATCTGATTCCACCACGTTTCTGCCAATCATATCATCACCTTGCAACACGACCTTCCCGCCATACAAACCCTGTCACTTGCCATGCGTCCGCTACTACAGGAAGCACCTTTTGCATGTTTCGAGAACGACGAGGACGCTTCATTTCTACCAAGCTTTATAATATTAAGCCCTTCAGTGCGCTTGCCGCCACTAAAACGCTTTGCTCGTGGTAATAATCGCCATCTAAATAGACCTCATGAGCTTGTACCCATTTCTAACGTATTTCTATTGATTCTCACATATCTGTCATTTCTAATGCTATAATTTACCTCTATGTATTTATATAGTCTGCACATTCGAATGCAGTGGATCTGGCAGTTTTTTTTTCAACACGAATGTTTACGTGATCGTTTCATCTGTTGGCGTGTGCTTAAAAACGTGGTTTTATTCCGTGAATGGAGTTTAAACACAACGTTAAAACAAAACGCTATTCGATTGGAATTTCCTGCTCCTGTCATTTCGACTGGTATTTATACAGTGGAAAGCTGGACAGACGAAGCAGTGACGATCAATGTCGTGACACATGGTGGTACAATCCATCGGTTGACGTATTCAATACCAAGTGGAAATGATTCAAGTATTTTTTCACAAGCAGATGCTCAAGCTTTTCCAGACCCAAAACCAGCTACTTGGAGTCATTGTGATGTAGTACAGAGTCTACATAGTGATGAGATGGTAACAGTTGCTCTATGGATAAATGAGTATAATCTCGTCTTAGGCACAGATGCAGGACGTGTGCTTGGAATGAACTTTGGACTCCCTCCTACGGATACGAAAAACCTGCAAGAATTTATATTTTCGGACGAATCCATCGTGAGTTGGATCTGGCATGGAATAATTAAATCTACAGCAGCCAAGTTAAAGAATAGTATAAAGGAGGAAGATCGAAAAGATGTTCGTGCAGCAGTTGTAGCAATGACGTGTTTTCAGATTGACGGAGAGGAAGATGATGACGGACAGGCAAAAGACGTTTGCGTGGTCACAATCTCGGCTGATTGTGTACTGAAAGTATGGAGTTTCTGCTCTCAGTCGTGTTTAGGCCACCAGGAGCTCCGGAGGTTGAAGATGTTGACTAAATATGATGACAATGAAGAGGAAAATGAGGAAGCAGGTTGGAATGACGAGGATATGGATAGTGATGACGAATTGAGCAGCAGTGGCACCTATGTCACTCATGCCAAGGTTGTTGCACTGACCCCGACGGAATCGGATAATTGCAGATTAATGGTGCATCTGGATACTACAGCGGCACACTCATCTGAAATTTTTTTGCTAAGAGGTGACGTGCAGCTTTCTGCTGTCTCAAGTGCTGGATCTAGTGGCGACGAGCTTGCGTTAGTGATTGCAAGGGTTTTTACAACTCAGGCACCGGAGCAGAAAATGAAGCGTGGACTGAAAATGGTAGATTTTGCTATTGACAAGAATTTTCTCTTTTCATCGTGGAGGTCACTAGAAGGAGACGAGGTGTACATTCACCCGAACCCGATGGCACTCACGGGCCCAAAACGGATACTAGGTCAACATGTTAGCAGCCTTGATATGCAGATGCAAAAGTACGAGATTGAAGACAGTGAGTGGCTCTTTGATCTGAAGGAAGAAGGTGTTATGACGCTTATTGATGACTTTTTTGTCGAGCGGATACTTCTGCCTGGGCGCTTTTCGCGACAGAACCTGTCGAATGCCATTGTGGAAGCACAAAACAGTGCGCTAGTTGGTTCAAATTTTCAACTACCATCTGCTCTTCGTTTGTCTAAGTATAAAGATGTGTTGGTTCGTCTTGTGTCAAGTCGATACGGGAAAACGATTAGTGCTGCCACTACTACTTGCAATGGATCAGCATCGAGCGCTGCGCGCATTAAAGCTTGGAAAGAGCTTATTGCAATGTGCACGAAGTATTGGCAGTGCGAAAATGTACCTATTGGCTTTGCTACGACGACAAATGCACTTCTTCCTGGCGCGCCTGTGATGCTGCGCCGTAACCGCGTATCTTTGTTGTTCCCATCGTCATCATCAATTACTGCCACATTTATCCCACCAGCGGAGCAAGGCTGTACGCGTGGAGAGTGCATGGCTGATCTATTTTCTGACGTTCTTCCAATTTTTGACGCATTTCCGAGCCAAAGTTTTCAGTCTTTTGTTCACCGTGAGGTTGTTGATGTGTCTACCGATTGGAAAGTAGAGTCCTTTGTGGCTTTAGCACGCCACTGCGTTCGCCTTGGTGTGAAACCAGATTTTGCCACTAGCGCCACTGCTACGGAGCAACCTGCCAGCGCAGATCTTGTTTTTGCCCGCGCGATTCTACGACTAAGCAAGTTGATAGGTGGTGATGCCGTCTTCCATGACCAAGTGTTTCATGATCTTGTGGAGCACTTGTTACCATTTGACCTCTGGTGTGGTCCAGGAGCGCACGAGTCGTCGTCACTGAAGCGTGAGGGCAGCTCCAGTAGCGATGATGACACGGACACATTTACCGATAAGGAAGATTTTGTGATGGCGGATGCCGCTACTTCGAGCGATTACTACTCACCCAACAGCCGGCCGTTTTTCGCTGGCTATGAAATGAGCTTTGCTTTTGTCCATGTGGCGTCGCGCTCAATCGATGAAATGTGCAACCAGTCGCTTCGTGTGGTGCTCTTTCTTGCATATCTAGTGGACGCTCGGCCCGCGTTCTTAGGGTCTGCAACGCTTAGCAAGATTATGCGGGTATACCTGCCTAAATCTATTTCGGTGTATCAGCGGTGGCGGCTCAGCAGGTGGGTCGCTAGCCAATGCATTACACAGTCAATCGCTGATAACGATCCTGCTATTACCTCGTCGGCTGCGCTCATGCCATCACTGCTGCAAATGTTCGTTATGGACGTAAACGGAAAGCTAAATGAATCAGACAACTTCAAGCGAGCGCTTTCAGTATTGCAGCTTGCTAGTGCAAGTAATAACGTGCGCAGCGAAGAAGCACATAGCCTGTTGGCAACGTTTATACGCAATTTCCTGCAGGAGGTTTCTCAACCCAATGACTCGCTGGTACGTTTTATAGAGAAGCAACAGCAGTTCCGACTTTTGCGTGCATTGTTCTGCTGTAATCTCAGCGACATCAGTCTGCACGGCTTCAGTAAGGGAGAGGTTGCCCAGCAAAGCGACCAAGTGCACAAGTACGTGCGGTCGATTGGCAATTGCTTAGCTTGCGAAGGCCAAGAGGCTGCAGCGCGCTCTGATGACGATGCAAACGCACGAGATCATGCTCGTTGGTGTTTCCAGCAAGCTATCCGCTGCTTCAGCATTTGCCTGTCAGATTTCTTTGTGGAACGTAACCACCGGCCCTCGTTGCCTGAAAAGGCCTTGAAGCAATTTATTTACGAGGTGGTCGGTTTGCTGAAGGAGACGGTGCCTCGTGGGTTCTACGATCAATTACTTAGCTTCCTCTGGACTGTGGCCACGCAGGCGCTAAGCCATTTGGCTCGCCTTAACGGCGGTGAGCCAAGCTCTGCGGTGCAATCCTTCATCTGGGTCAATGTGTTCAAATATTCCGTTGAGGAGCGATTATTTCGCGACGCGCATCTTGCGCTCATGCACACGGTAGAACATTCGGCAGCATTGGGGGTACCGGAGACTGCTGTGGATGCAGAGGAAACGGCAAGTGAATGCGTTAATTACCTGGTAAAGGAGTTGTACCGCTATGGTCACCTCGACATCATTTGCGAATTGCGATGGGGATCTCTGGAGTCACATGTCGAGAAGTACATATTTTGGCAAGCGGCAAACGCCACTGTCGTTCAAGGCAGTAGCCTCAATGCAGGCGCTGTGCGCTACTATAATTTGCTGTTCACGTTTTACATGCGCAAACAGCAGCCAGCAAATGCAGCATCTTCGCTGTATTCTCTTGCGCTGCGTATACGACTCGCGGTATGTACGTCAAAGGCAGCTCTCGAGGCGCAGCGCAACGCTCTGAATGCAGCCTGTTACACGCTGCGAGCGCTTCCTGCCGAGAACCGCTGGATTGTTCGCAACTTGCACACTGAGGAGCTCAAGCATTCAACGCTGGGCGCTTTCACAAAAAGAAAGTTGACACCATCTGTAAGTGTGGTTACGTTGGAGGATATGAAACATGAGCTGGCTGTACTTGATGGCAAGCTACGTTTATTAGCACTTGGTCACGTGGAGAGTGTGCTCTTAAGCACGATGGATGGGGACGAGGTGATTGCTTTGCTATTAGATGCAGTCCACAGCAGTTGCTACAAACCAGAAAACATGACGCTCGCTGAACGTCGGAGAGCTGGTGTGCGCTCGATTGAGATAGCTGCTGAAATTGCAGGCAGGAGCTCGGTGGCTAGCTTGTCTAGTTTGACAAAGTCTTTGGCTCGGTATTGCGTGGCCAGTGAACATCCTTCTGTTTCGTCCTCCATCACGCGATCCGACAGTAACTTGTTATGGGAACTGCTGAAGTTGTCGCTGGCTCATGCGGAATCACTGACCCAATACGAGATCGCTGCTGAGACAATACTAGACTTTTGGCAGCAACGAGGACGCAAACTTGCTCTTCCTGCGTGGCTTGACGAGCGGTTGGCAAGCCCAACGTCTGGGAATCCAGCAATGCTGCTACGGTTGTACCTTAAGCATGGGCTGTTACTAGAAGGACTGCAGCTTGTCGAAAGCCTACTCCCCGATGCCGTCACCAGCGGCAGAGAAAGCGTTACGACCGATTCTAGTATCCAGTTGCCGATAAAGTCGAGCCCTGGCTCGTTGAGGCTTCCGTGGATTCCGTACAATCTCGTCGATGCGCTTCTGGACGCGGCGGCAGCCGTGCTGAAGCAGGATGGAAGTGGCGAGGTCTCACCTGCCGCAGTAACGGACCTTCGTGAACGTGATTGCAATCTTCGTCATCACTTGTCTCGATACTTTCACTCGATTAGTGCGCTCCAACAAGCAGAAGAAGCTGCAAGTCTTGCGCGTCGTAGCATCAACCAGGACTTGTGAGCATAGCTCAAGGTGGTTAATGTTTCATTCAAATGACATTATGGGCACTTCAACCTTGAACTGAAATCTATCTATGAACTTAGCACGCCTCCATATTGTTTCATGCAGCTTCCTATCTTTCACTAGACAACTACGATTGTCGCGGCTTCTTTGACTTTTTTCTCTTAGTCTGCTTAGAATTCTTTGCTTGCTTGGCCATAGCCACCTTCACAATCTGGTCGTAATCGTCAGCATCGGCAAACATGACCTTGCGCTTATCGCCTGCCTTTGGTGGTGTCTTTTTCGTTCTCCTCGTATCCAGCTCAAGTAGCTCCTCTTGAAGCACTTCATCGTCATCATCCACCCCGCCTATGACTGAAAAGTCAAAGGCAACCTCGTCGTCATTCTCGTCATCGTCGCCCACTTGATCATTTTCGTATTTCCCGCCATCATCTTTTCCTTTATCGTCGCCAGCATTCTCTTCGACAGTCAGATCTCCGGTGATATGCTTTGCCTCCTCCACCTCACCATCCAGTCTCAGTTCTTCATCATCGTCTGAATCAGTCCAGTTGGCAATGTCAGGGTCTTCATCGTCCAGGTTGCCGTCCTCAATGATCCCCTCGGCCAACTCCTGCGCATAAGCATCAATCTCTTCATCATCTTCGTCGCCATCTTCCATGTCGAAAACAGCGTCACCATCACGCTCAGTTTTCCCCTTCTCAGTGCGGCGGCTACGAGGATGAATTGCATTACGAGTAGCACGTTCCTTGAAAAATTTGTAGAAAAACTGATCGCTTGCGTCTACGTTTGTCTCATTCTCCCTCAGCACAGCCTCTGTATTGATAGGGGCAAACGTCCAGTTCTTCGCCTTTGCACCAATATTGCTACTTGTATCAGCCACTTTATGGCGTGGTTTCTTGTTGACAAATTTCTCAAAAAATGCGTGCATCGTAAAGTCCACGAGCGGGTCGCCAGCGTACTGAATACCAATGTCCTTGCTATCAAGAAGTTGTCGGGTGAAACTCTGTACAGACGGGTGATAATGGTGCGCCAACATCTGTAGTTCCCAAGCACACGACGACTCAGCACCAGCAAATAGCGGATTCCGCTTGGAAGGATCGTACCCGCCTTTGTTTTTATTGTCTCCAGCCTTCTTCTTGTTGGCCATGATCTTGACGGCAGGGCCATTGTCAAAGTTTACATCAACAGCGCCCTTCGACTTCTTTGACTGCTTTTCGGGACTACCAAACATCGTCGCCAGCACCTTGGCTGAGCGCTCCTCATCCGTGAAACCATCATTCAGCTTATCCAATTCAGCATCTTCTAAGGTGTCGTCGTTATCGTCGTCAGATTCCTCCTTCTCAAGCTCAAAAGCGATGTCTTCCGTCTTCGCATCGACAAAATGTTCGTCATCAGCGGCATTGCCAGTAGCCAAGCCAGCCTCGGGCTGGTCAACCAATGTCCGAAGCTGGGGCTTTATCTTGACTAGCTCAGATAACAGGAAAAGAACAGCACACGTAAAAGCCGGTGGCATTATGCTAGCAAGCTGCAATAAACGCTTAATGAAAGCACTGGCGCGCGCAGGTGACACATCTGCCTTCATTGCGCGAAAGATTAAGTTCAAAAAAAGCGTCTGTTTGGAAGTCTCGCGCACCTTGGGATCAATAAGCTTGTCGTATAGTGCAGTGTAAAACCGATCAGAAACGGAATTAGTACTGTTCATAACCTGGAATAGCAGCATGAGTGCCTGAACACTAGTGCTATGGTGGGCACGGTGCACGACCTGAAACAGCGAGTCAATCTCGCCGATAAAGTTAGCCGAAGTGACATTCGCGTACGGGAATGCGCGATTGACACCGCCAAGGAGCGCACTTAGCAGTTTGCGGTCCATAGCCTCTTCCATGACTGGGCTTGCAGTTTTCTTCTTCTTGCTAGTTTTTCCCTTCTTGTCATTCTTTATTGTCTTCTTCTCCACGTCATGACGATGCACTTCTTTTGAAAAGAGGCCAAAGTAGACTGATATCAAATGAGCAGCTAGGTCAGCATCCCCTCCGTCACTATCAAGATATATCTGATTTAAAAAAAGCACAGCATTGTACTTGGCACGATCTGATACCTTTGGACGGGTAAGTAACCTTTCCACCTCATCCACTACAACACGTTTCATAACTGGATGCTCCCGAAGTAGTTCCTGCAACATCCGATGCAAATATGCCGCAATCTTACGGTCCGGGTCCCCAAGTTTATTAACCAACATGGCCAATAGCGTTGCTTCTTGTTCTGGTTTTGCACGCAATAGTGCATTAGCAGCACGTAGACACGTACGTTTATGGCTATCCACTGCATCGTCCATACCGGAAGCTAAGACAGTTAAAAGCTGTGTATACGCTGTTTTGAGACAATGTTCAAAGAACCACAGCATTAAATGAGTAGGTGATGATTGTGCCATTTGTAGTGGATGTTGATGAAAATATCGTAACTTGGTTTCATTCGGTAAGAACGTATTGAGAAATAAGTCTTTCAATGATTCAATTGCCATGAGACTTTCTCGACGAGCTTTTTTCTTGGCCATTGTAATCAATTGACCAAGTCGTAGTAATGTCGACAAAGGAGAGGCCTGAATTGTAAGTGTTAGTGCAGCAATTTGATCCGATAAAGTACCAGATTTCATCATTGTCGCGACATATTTCGCATCACTGGACATTGTTTCATGCTTTTGATTCTCATCTTGTTGCACTTGATGCTCAAGTAATTCTTGGGCTTTTTTCTTCAGTCGTATCACAATTTCATCTGACGGTTTGTATGATACTGCATCACTACTAGTTGATTGAATCCTTGGCTTGAGTTGAGACTCAATCTGATACCAGACACCAGTAGTATCTGTATGTGTTCTCATCATCAATTGATCAAGACGACTGAACTGTCTTTTTTCGAGCTTATTTCTTTCAGTTTTTAGAGTCTGATCTTGATTTATAGCAGTAGAAAAACACGTTTGTGTCTTCTTAACGATGAACGTCTTGTTCTTCTTGCTACTTGATCCATTGACTACCATTTTCATGACCTGTATGTGCTTGAGAGCTCGAAGGTTTTGAACCAGTCAATTACGAATACTGGGAAATGGAATGCATGGATACTTAACTGAATTATGCGATCCTATAGTTTCGACGTAATGAAAAAACACATTTTAGGAAATGGTAAACCTCTTTTTGTCTAGATTACATTTATAGTTTAGGAACAATAGTAAACAAGATATAGCTTCAAGATTACTAAACATTTCTACTTTGTATTGTAAACAAACAGATGACAAGCGTTTTATAGACTGTCATTATATCACGTTACTATCTATAATTAATGGGTAAATTGCGTACTTGCAAATAGATGACCAATACGAGCCCAAAGAGTAACCAGACAACTACTGTAGCCGTCACAGCATAGCTCACAGGTTTTAATATGTTACAGTTGTCATAGTCACAGACGTCAAGAAACGTTGGTATCATACTGCACTCGTATTTTTTGCGTCGCATTTCCTGTTTGGCAAGTTTCTCTTTCTTAGCCCACGTAGCCACGGCTTCTTGAATCAGGCATAATTCTCTGTACTGAGTCTCGATATTTTCAATCAATGGCTGCCTCGAACGAGTTGTCACGAGTAACTCGTCATCTTCGGCATCGTGTTCAGCGTCATCGTCATACAAGTCTCCGTCATCGTCTTCATCACTCACTACTTCAATACTGTCCACATCTTCGGGTCCATCTGTTTCTACACCCTCAAGTTTCAAGTCTAAAGAGCTAACGGGTGACCGAAATTGCACTTCTTCCTGTTCATCATTGCCCATTACGTCAAAAATATCGCGAGAAGTGGGGCGTCGAAACTTGCCATTCCGACGCGTATGTTTTAGCTCTAAATGAGTCGGTAGACAGGCTTTGCATACAACATCCATGCAGTTTTTACACTTCTTTTTTATCCCAAAGACCTTAAACTTCTTGCCGCACATATCGCACAAGCTTGGGGAGCCCATAGGTAAAAAATATGAATAAACGACTGACTGACTCTTTTACTATCAAAAAGGCTTAATGATTTGTGTTTTGCACAGATAGAAAAGATGTACAGTCCAAAAAGTCATACTGTAGTACTTTTAGTAATACTTATGCAAAATACTATTATCTGCTCCCATATTACTATTTTTGCACTCATACTCCTACGCTAGAAACTAAAAGCATAAACTAGTGGACTAGAGATTCTACAAACACCTTAACGTAGAGAAAACCATGGGCAAATACAACACCATCCTTCAGATGACATTGCATTTACATACGTTATACTCTAGCAGAATCTGTTACACGAACTTGATAATTGTCAAGCAATTGAGCACCTTCCATTGCGAAGCGCCGTAGATGAGTCTCAAGTCCAGGAAAATTAAGGTCTGCGACTTTCTGAAAATAAAAGTGCTCATTGATTTTGTTGATATTGCGCAGACCGTAGCATGACTGCCGCGCTGGAAAATCTGGCTTTGCCCTGTATGTCTTAATTCGGTAGTCCACGCGACTTGACGAGTTTCGGAATAAATACAGGTGCGTCCATATGACTGGATCAGGTAGATTGTCATATTCTCTTGGCTCCAACGTCGGTGCAGGTGTTTGTTTCAAACAATCAAGTTCGGTTTGTACTATCATATCTTCAAGATCAGCAGGAAGACCTTGATCTTGTAGCTTGAAACGAGCCTGCTTTCGAGCTACGGCTTCGTAGTTGATTTTTTCACGTTTTACTTGTCCAGTCAATTTGTTGGCGTTGCGGTGAAGAAAGAGTATGTTCCCCGCAGAATCGTATTGTACCGTAGTCATGCCGCAAAATATCTCATTTACAACCTTGCCAGCAATAGCAGGTGGACTCTGTACCATAAAGAACGGTACGTTCAGCTTGATCCATGCACATCGAAAAAGATCTTTGTCGCCAAACACAAGCTTGAGTTGACTAAAATGATTTGGAACGTGAAAAGTATAAAAGTTTACAAGCTCCATGGCGGCCGCATGACGACGGCGATCAATGAGCACTTGGCCGCTTTCCTGCTCAAACATGTCAACGTATTCCATGTCCAGCATTTGCCACAACAGCGAGTCTTTCACGATGTGAAATATTGTATGTTTTGGATGCCAAAAGTCAGGCCAGAACACAGCTCCAGTTCTTACAAACTCCTCGGACTCAAACAAAAAAGTCGGATCACGTACAGGTACATTATCCGAATCCAAAAACAACACCTGGTCAAAAGCACTGTTGTAAATTGCATACACCTTTGTTGCAAAACGAAGCGCTCGTTCGTCAGTGATCTCTCGAAACGTTATTCGATCCACAGCATCCTTTGTTGCCGTTTCTTGAAGTGGTTTGAGTATCTCAAGATTTCCCTGCATCTCGTCCGATCGGAACCAAATTTCGATCGGTAGCTGACAATTCAGCACCTCTCTTAACGTGCGAATAGACGCATATGCACTTGCTAACACTTTTGGATGCACTACCATGACAATTCCCGCTCTCGACGCCGCATTTTCTTTCACATTAGGCAAACTGAAATTTGACATTATTGCCTTCTCGACTATTTGACTTCCTTTTATATGGAAATTGGCGAAATCAGGTGCGTCGGAGCAGAAAAACTTGGCCCCCTTCTTAACTGTGCTGCAACCGCGTTGCATGACGCGAAACCTTTGACCCGATTCAACGTCTTCAATCTCGCAATATCCTGATGCTCCATTCATGATCCTTTGGTCACATGATTTATCATTAGCCAAATCCCGAACTCCATCCGGTCTACAATCAGCCGTTGCCCTCCACCCAATACATTTATACTGACGTTCTTTTAACACTCCACTTGGTAAATCTTTTACCATTAGTGACTGGGCTGCTGCATCCAGCTCTTCGGGTGTAATAGAGTGAACTTTATTGGCAAATAGGTGAACAATTGACATGGGAAGACTATCGAAAGTCGATGAACTCTCATAAGTGCTATTGGCAACCCAGATCAATACTACTGTCGTATAAAAGACACTCGCTACTAGCATAAGTCGAAGCACACTTGGCCTGCATTTAAATGATGGAGCAGACCGTCTGACGCTTAAATTTGGCATTCTTATATAATGTTGCGCACATGTAACAGCACATATACAAATACGAAGCCTTCAGTTTAAAATTACAGGGAGAGTCAGTTTCGATTCGACAGATACGTTTGGTGAGGTATACGTGTTTTGTATACATTAAATCAGAGCCTTGGAAAACGAAAATCGCAGGGTCAAGTAAGTAAACGTCAACCTCTTCCGCATCTGCACGATTGATCTAAGCGAATACTATCAAGCTACAACATGCATACAATGAAAGCCCCACTAGAGTCACCTTGATCAGTCCCTTGCCTTGCCATGTACGTGTCCTGTCAGCTCCTTACTAGCATCAGCAAAAGACAAAGCGATTATATGAGACGGGCAATCATCGCCACACGCAAGATTAGTCAGATATATGTTATGTTCAACTACGTGTAGAAGTGCAGCATTTTTCTTTCTTGGTCTACAAGAGTAGTCACTTTTACCACCCTTGACGTAAGCGTAGCATGTTCGAGGTCAATATCTTGCCGTATTTTTGTGCCTTGAGTGTCACTCTAGCCGTTAACGACAGCAAAGCATTGTTCAAGAAGTGATGGTGGAGACGTATAAGATGCTGCATGAAACAATGTGGTAGCGTTTAGGCTTTCACTCCGATCATACACTCCAACTGACTTTCTTGTCGCCTTGGACAACTAGGTGTCATGTGTCGGGACCATTATTAGCAGATTGTACCGGTAGGCTTGCAGATAAAGCTAATGATGAATCAAAGCCTTGCCATTCACGTACAATCCGTCTACTTAGTCGTTGCTTTCACGTTTAGGGTCGTTTATTGAAAAAAATACTTCTGGGAAGTGATTGAAACGATTCTTCAGGTCATGGTTTGGCATTAAATCGATTTTGCTGACATCCTATAAAGAGAAGAGTTACATGCAAATTACCACTCGAATGCAAGCCAAAACGGTTTGACCCGTGAGTATGTAAAGGAAACGCTTCTCTACATTTGGACCAGAAGTATTACCCACGACAGTCTATCCTGCATTGTGTCTCGAATAAAAAGCTTGGATTCCTCACTGGTACATTATCTAAGTCCAAAAACAATACGTTTTCAAAATAGCTATGATAGATAGCATACACTTTGACGCCAAACCCCGTAACACTTTCGTCGTCAATTTCATGAAACGATATACTTCTATTCAACGACGCAAGTTGCTGCAAAGGCGCCATCGATCCTGGCACCTCGTGCATCTCTTTTTTACAAAACCACAATTCAATCGGCAAGTCACACTTTACAGCTTCTCTTAATGTCTGATTTGATGCATAAGTACTTGGTACCATCTTTGGATACACCACCATGACTATTCCGTTTGATCTTGCTTGTTCGTTCCCAATATTTGGCAATCTAAAGCTCAACATTGATGCGTTATTCATTGCCTTACTTGCTTTTACTGGAAAATTCACAAACTCTTGAGCATTGAAACATTGAAATTGACTTTCAGGTCGGACACTTCGACAATATCGTCTCATGACTCAAAATTTTTCTTTAGTCAATATATCTTCTACCTCACAATATCCCGGTTGCGTATGCTCCACCAGCATTGACGGAATTTATCAAAATGAGGTAATCTTGGTCCATGGGGACTGCAATTGTCGGTCGCTCTCCAGCTAATGCAACGCAATTGACGAAGGTAATTTTGACTTTGAGATAACATTTTTACACTACGTGGTGTTTTTCTGCTTTAGCAATTGTAATAGTAGTCGCAGAATCTAATTGATGAGACGGTGAGAGGAGGTGTATGTATACAAGGAAAATCACAAGTCCACAGATGTAGAAGATGCCGCAGTAGAAAAAAAGACGTATCAAGCATTGGTGTGTCATAAATCTTTGTATTCTTTTGAATGAGGAAGGCTTAGAAGGTGCTGCTGAAGTAACACGGAGATGACTATACTCTGAATTCATTACAAGCTGTAATAAGAGAATTTTGTGACTGTTTACAAAGACTTCTATACTAACAGTATCGCCACACTAATAAGCCACTAACTTTTCTCATTGGCTCATGATACTTGTCATTTTGTTACTTCAACATGCACGACTTAAACTGGTTCCAGTGCTTTTAATTATTCAATTAGCGATTATATTTACTAAATGTTTAACAGAATGTTTGTGATCATGTTTATGATAAAAAGGTGTTTCTCTTATTGTCTTTTCCTGGAAACGATCTTTCGGCCCCTTATAACGAAAAGGATTAGTGTAAATAGTTTCGACATTTTCATCAACGCTATCGCTCGATCAGTTGAACATTTTGGATTACTGCAAATTCTAGTAGCAGTTAAAAAGCTTTGACTGACGCAGCACCATCGGGTCTCCTTACGCTCAGTTGCACCTGTGTAATACTATACATCTAGTTTTGTTGAAGCAGATTGTACGATACGTTCAGATCACATTACCGGCTCATTTACTTACGCTCCCAATAATATGTCGTTTAGCAACAACATTGAGGCCTGGACGCCGCTTAATATTCGAAGCATTAAGGTGAGTCAGCATTGTACTAGCAAGTAGGTTGAAATCTGCTCATCATATGCGCTGATTCTTCCTGTCAGTTTCTTGCTCTTTCGGTGTAGAAAAGCACTTCACCATCATAGTCAAACTGCACCATAAACATACCACAATTTTTTTGTTACGCAATGTGCCGGCAAATGGCGAGTGGGTTAGCAACCATGTAAAACGGACTCTTGGTCATAAGCCACGCAAGACGAATAAAGATCCCTCGTCGCCATACCTTAACTTGTACCATATAAACATACTTAGGGTCGCGGAGAACAAGAGGAGAAAGCAACGCAGTGGTCTAGAGCTCCGAGCTTTTTGTCGATCACGAGCGGGTCACATTCCTGCTCAAACACATCCGTGAACGGCATATCAAGAATTTTTTGCAGCGAAAACGCTTCAACAAAGTTAAAGATCGTATAGGATGAATGCCAGATGTACAGCCAAACGATGGCCCCAGTTTGCAAAAACTCTCGCAACTTGGACAAATAACTCGGATTCTTTACAAAAACAGTATCCGCCTCCAGAAGCAACACGTACTCAAAATCGGTGTGCACAATCGCGTATATTTTCGAATTTTGAAACTTGCTACTCTTGGATCAGTGATAGAATGCAGTGTCAACGGCCTGTCCATTTCTTTCAGCTTCTTCGGGGAGGGGTCGTCTCGCAGTGAAGTTCCATTAAAACTGTCATTTCAGACTCAATATACCATAATTCTACCAGTAGCAAGCACTTCATCACCCGCAACGCACGGAATGAAGCGTAAACACTCACCAGAAGTTCAAAGTAAAAGATTATCAGAATCTCTTCACTACGACTGGCAGCACGTGCCAAATTAGTAGTTGACCTTCCTCCATCCCTTGTCGTAGTCGTCTCCTGTTCAATCGCCACTGCTAGCTGTACCACTTCCCATTAAAAGTCCGCAAAGTCTTCCGAATTACGACAACTCACGATTACACTTGGGTGCAGTGTATCACACGTCGTGTGCATCATAAGCTCTGCTGCCCTGTAGCTTCTCTTCCATCAAGCAAGAGCCACCAACTCCTCCACGTCCTTACAGATCAAATTTCAATGCTAAGTGGACACCCCAGCAAGTGCCTCATCACTCTTTGCGCCAGTACAATACATTTGTCTTCATCTCTCTTATAGTTGACTGTAATAAGAGTTAAAATGCCTACACGAGGTGCATTATGACAATCTTTAGTCGTCGTTTGTCAAGGCCTTAACGCTTTATTGTGACGTATTGAAAGTTGTTACTAAAGCGTAACGATTACTTTTGCGGTTTTATGTACTATACACAACTACTTTACGAGATCATCCCTAGTGATCATTACTCTTTCTTGCGTAGGAACGACATTTTGCAAATAAAATATCACCATTCTCGAATAAGCATGAAACATGACATAATAGAGTTTCAATATATCAGCTAATACAGTAGGACAAAATGCAGACTTTAATGCATCTGTACTCGAGACCATAAATGTTCATAGATTAGATTGCGAAGCCTCAGGCTGATGGTTTGCAAACGGGTTTGGCAAGTCTTACACATAAGACCTTGGTTATGCAACGAGTATTTTGGCAGTGAAAGTATTCATCGATCACTTCATTTTCAGCAATCGGTCATGAAATAAATCGCTGCGTGGACCTTTCTACAAATTGTTACTTTCTAAAGATAAGCTAGGAGTGCAAGAACTTGTAGAACTCACCTTCTTAGACCCACAAGGTTGGTGGGGTGAGGTAAGAGAAGCTGTTTGTGTTATAGCTGGAACGCCACATTATTTATTCGAAAACGAGCATGTGACACTTGACAGTCTTTGTCAATCATACTACATGCGCGTACGCTTCCTTGCATTACACAACACCGTTGTCAGCTTTCAAGAGCTCTAGCAATACATTTGCCATGAGTTTGCTGCGGCTTAGCATGCCGCAGTAATCTCAGCAAAGACAACAGCACACGAATCTCAAGTAAACAATGATGCTAATTAGCTTATAGATCAGGGTGAGAGCGCTGTTAACGAGCAGAGCCAACAAGAAACGTTGCTTGAGTGTATTTTGCGGAATCAGAAAGAGCCTTAGCACCAACAAAACCTGCCGGGTTCCGTCTGAGCAATCTTAATCTTGCCAATGCATATTGCATCCAATTTACAGTTGTGCTTTACTTTTGCTGCTTCTAACATGTCACCACCGCATAAATTTCGTTGTCAATGCTTTCTAGATTGTACCAACGCCAAACTAGACATGATGGTAACTATTACGATCAACTGTAGATGGTCTTGAAGCGCTAAAAGCGAATGCAACAGGGATAACGTCGCAAGGGCATTTGATAAATAGATGTAATCGATGACCAATACACAACTTCAGACACACACAGAACATGTAGCATATTCTGACTGAGTGTGTCGGTCAATGCAAACCCATTCTAAAATACTGAAAAACAAGAAAAGATGTACAGGAGAAGAAACTTTTGCATGAGTTCGGTATATGTACGTGCATGTACAAGAAACGCCCGTGCTATAACTGGACAGGGTTTGCACACACATGCAGCCGTATCGACGTCTGAGGCCAACAGGTGATCACTTAAATTGGCATAGGCGCTATCTACTGCGAGCAATTACAAGGAGCACTCGTGTTTGCATTAGGTCAGCTGTGTCTCATCCACGTAGCAAACTCAACTGGTCAGACGCTAATCGATGATACATGGTGTACGGTAGATCCAAGATGGTAGAGGGCTCAAAACACGTGGCATTGAAGGCAAGACCAAGGAAAGAGGAATCCATGCTATTAAAGTGAATGTCATGTTCAAGTGTATACTACACTAGGCAGCTTTGGTAGATTATAAAATTGAAATGTCGAGAACCCGCTCACGATGAGATCGTTTTGGAGTTTGTCGTGTGTGCTTGCTGTAGTGGTCAGCATCGGTAGCATTTGAAAATTGATACACCTTGCATGAATTTGTGCATGAATAACGCCACCAAGGTTTTCTCTACCATCTGTCATTATAAGAGTAAAAGTCTTGTGCATCTGAATATTTGTTTCATGTTCAACTGGATACTCGTTTAATAAAATGGGTACTAATTTGTCGTGATTACCGAAGATTTGGAAAACTACTTACAACAAAATGAGACACCGCTTTTAATTTTCCTAGAAAATTGGTACCAAACGAACGACAAAGCGATCACAGTAAGTTTCCACTTGGTTTCAAAAAGGTCTGGACGACGTCGGTGTGTCAACCAACCCATCCCACAGCTGCGACCAACTTGACCAATCAGATATAATTTGTCCTGTCTTTCGACCACTTTTTCTATCTTTTTGTACTGACTCACTTGAACATTCGCTACCAAATGAACACAAAGTCTTATTTCTCAATTCGCTCGATAGAAAATTAACCCATAAAACTACTTGTAGTTACAATAAATTGTCACCATGGTGACCACAACCCGATCCAAGTGCGTATCCATGGATGGATTAACGCAAAGTCTTTCTGATCTTAGCACACTACAAGCAAAAGTAGGCGAATTACGCCTTACTTCCGAAGGCACGTGGCTCTATCTACTTCACGTAACCTGTGGTCGTGGCCGTTGGCAGGTAGCTAAACGCTATAGTGAAATTCGCGAGCTATGGCTTGAGCTGAGCAAGACACTTGGTGATAACAACGCTCAAATCTCGTGCACTGAACACAGCCATTTTCTTGCTGGACTTGAACAGGACAAGTTTCCCAAGAAGCACCTGCTACTAACGCAGCACAAGCTTGAGGCGCGCGCCAGTAAACTCGATCAGTTTTTTCTCAAGCTTGCAATGCGTCTTAATCTATGCAAGCCTCACGAATTACTGAAGTGTCGTATGCGTGGATGTGCACTTTTGAAGCTCATTGCGAGCTTTTTTGATGAAAATGCCGAACAAACCAAGAAATGCGCCTCAACGGGCATTTTACGAAGCATTTCGATGCAGCGTGAGGTACAGCGTCACAATCAGCAGTTTACAAAGAAGAGACGTGGTAGTATTGGTATGGGCATCAATCACTGCTTTTCGTTTGGTTTTCAGCAACAGCATAACGCTGTTGCTGGATTTGCTCAGTGAGATCTTACGAAGATGACGTTTTTTTATGTAGGCTAGACATCTTAGACCACAACTGCCGGCTTGGTGCAGTCGACCAGCCACTTATTTAGTGTAACTCAACACGCGCTTCATATTGATGCTTCTAGCACCATCGTGTTTCGTTCTAAACCTGATGCCAAGATACTAAAAAATTGCGTCTCTGTTTGGAGACACTCGAGACACCTGCATATATATATATATGTTTAGCATGATCCAAAACTAAACGGGGTTCCTTTAACACGCAAGCTGTATCGGTAGTAAGCGGCAAGATATGGACGCACATGTCCCATGACGGCTCCGATAATACGGTCTCTATTACCTTCGATGCAATGAAAGCAAAATGTCCTATGACGTCTCCGATTCGGTCTCAAGCTGTTGGAGCAAGTAATTCTGCTCGTCAACCACTAGCGCGTCCACAATGTCGTCCAGTAGTTCGCCATTCAGCATCCGCTCGATGCCAAAGACTGTCACATTTACGCGATGGTCGCTCACGCGGCTCTGCGGGAAGTTGTAGGTGCGAACGCGCTCAGAGCGGTCTCCGGAGCCTACCTGCAAATTTCGCATAGTCTGACGTTCAGCGTCGCGTTTCCGACGGACGGCATCAAAGACACGTGCACGCAGAATTTTAAGCGCCTTGGCTTTGTTCTGATGTTGCGATCGTTCGTCCTGAACTGCTGCTACAATGCCCGTAGGGATGTGCGTAACGCGTACTGCGCTTTCAGTCGTATTAACGTGCTGACCGCCGGCACCGGACGCACGATACACATCAATGCGAAGGTCCTTTGGATCCATATCCACCTCGATATCTTCAGCTTCTGGCAATACAACCACAGACACGGCACTCGTGTGTACGCGAACGTCGTTCACTGGTACGCGCTGCACACGATGGACACCGCTTTCAAACTTCATGCGACCGTAGGCACCACGACCTGTAAGCGAGCAAACGCACTCCTTACAGCCACCCAGGTCCGTCTCGGATAAACTCATAATCTCAAACTTCCACCCTTTGGCCAGCGCTACCTTCTGATACATCTTAAGAATGTCCGCAGCAAACAGACAGGCCTCATCGCCACCGGTACCAGCCCGTATTTCCACAATCGAGCTATTTTCGTCTACTTCGTCACGTGGCAGCATGATCCGGACGACCTCATTCTCTAGTCGGTTGATACCTATCAACAACTCTCGACGCTCATCCTCCGCCATACGACGCAGCTCCGTGGCGTCCGGGTCATCACTTTCCGCCTGCTCAGCAATCATTTCATCCAGCTCTTTCACCGCGTTTTGCTGATTTTGCAATTCACGTACTACCGTCACTTTGGGTTCCAGCTCTGCCATTTCAATCGACAAAGTTGTGATCTTGTCTGATGAAAAGCTACCGTCGTTGCTATAACAACATCATTTTGATACAACAAAAATATACGTTAGTCACACAAGTTTATCCGCCTACGTAGCTTTTCGAATATAGAACAAAACACTAGAGAAAGATACAAGGAACAGCAAACCTACTGCGATAATTCGTGCGCTAGGTCATCGTAACGACGCCACAGCAGGTCCATCTGACTTTGAATAGCTGAAGGCATTGAAAAGTCACGGGTATGGTTCACATTTTTCAGCTGCCACAAGTTGAAATCATTTAATGAAGTAGATTGTACATATTGGTGCAATCGAAATACTCGAGTCAGCACCCGACGGCGTCTTCGTAGCCAATACCTTCCAGTGCCTAACATTGTCGTGTGGTTTACAACTAACGATGCTATATGATAGGTTTGTATTTGATTAGAAATAGCAGCAAATGAAGCCTTGATAGTTTTATAGTGTTTTTTACCGACTGTGGACATAGCTAGTTTCAATTTGTATAGCAAATTCAAGAGTAGCTATACTATGATTAATAACTGCTTCTACCAGTGAACTAACAATGATAATCATCTATATACAAAATATCTGCTAGCCACTTTACCTCGAACTGAAAAGTCGTTGGCTAGTTGTGTTAAGATCAAGCCTGTCCTATGAAAATAAGTGCAAGATTGAATTGCTCAAAAGAATCAGAAGTCATAGTACGAGCACTAGAGACAATGATTATAAAATAATTGCAACAACATAACCACAATATAGTTTTACCATCTATAAAAGTTGACCACATGCATTGTTCAGGAATAATAAAAACGATCAGATGACAGTTGAAATGACGCCGAGTTCTTGTGATGATAGAAGCTTTGATTGCTGCAGAAACTGCGGCTTGGAAGCGTATTGTACGCTCAACATTAAACCACTGGATCTAGGCATTATTAATATCACACGTGACACGCGCGTCTGGTGACGAGCTAGTACGGACGTTGTAGACCTAATAAATACGTTGCGTGACGTTGAAAGTGTCTTTGCAGCGATCGGCCACTTTCCTTTGCAGTGGTCAACCAGTTGACGAGGGCAGTTTGCTTGTTGTTCTCGATCTAGCAAATGTGAGCTGCATTCCTGTATTTATATTCCAATCTCAATGGAAGCTTCGATAGACGTTTGCGTTGGGAAAGCACAAAATGTCGTTGAATTCCTCTGCCTTGAGCTGTTGTCAGTATCAATTCGACCGCTAGGCTAGAAACGCACTAAAAGGGCAGTAGTTGTATGTTAAAGAAAGGAATTGAACGACAATGGTTTTGGTCCAGCTACAACCAGACCTGCGTGCGGTTACACAAGTTTCAAAACATTTACAAGATGATGCAGAGCCGCTTAGGTACTTTTCGTACTCGAGATTCTTGTAACTTAAGCGTTAGTTGGCACGACGTATCAAGACGATTCACTTGCTTTTCTACAGTTGTAAAGGAAGTGTCAAGATGGACAATGAAAAGCAGAAAGCCAACAATAAACGCACGTGACCGATCTATGACAGGAAAAGGTTTAGAAGGCTAAAGACAAGCTCATCTGTTCAAGCATGTCGAGTAGATGCAACTAGAAGATGAAAACAGCAGCTATGGCTTGCATTTGAGAACTGCAACAAGGCCTATAACGCTTTTCACGCCTTGAAAGCTCTGAGCAATGTGAGTGCTGACAGCCTCTGTAGCTTCTTGACGACTATAAAGCGTAAGGTTGGTGCAAGAATGGCACTTGTTTGTCGTGCGTACATTGTTTTTGACAAATGTAGACTTGAAGGGCGCTAATGAGTTTGAGCTACGTTATATTGATGGCAAACACTTGATCATGTTCAAAATTAAACACTTACGTCTTCTATCAATTACATGTTGCGCCGCGTTGCTCTATGTCTTCCAAAGTGCACACACGACAACAAATGATTTGGAGCGAAGAGATAATTGCTGACAGAAGGTGAGAGTGACAACCAGGTTAAAACGCATCTTTTGCAGCTTGCTTCTTCAGCGCAATCGCATATGTCTGCTCGGCGATACTGCGCTCCTCGTCTGTGTTGACAACCAGCACTTTGGTTTTGGAAATGTCGGCCTGGATCTCGACGGGGCCTGCACCCATCACCGACACGCCATTCTTATACTCGTTCAGCTGAATGCCAAGAAAGCCCAAATTCCGGCACACACTTTCACGAATCGTAGCCGAGTTTTCGCCAATACCAGCAGTAAAGATGACAGCGTCAAGTTCACCACCCAGCTCAAGCGCGTAGGCGCCCACATACTTACGTACACGGTGGACAAATACATCCAGCGCCAGAACAGCAGTCGGGTCATTGCCAACACGCACACGATCCTGAATTACACGGATGTCACTTTCGTCACAGATTCCCAGCAACCCGCTTTTCTTGTTGAGCACAATGTCTACCTCCTGAATAGTCATGTCAAGCTCCTTGCATAGGAAGGCATGCAGTGCCGGGTCAACGTCACCACATCGTGTGCCCATAACGAGCCCCTCCAGAGGTGTCATACCCATGCTGGTGTCAATGGAACGTCCTTTCTTGATTGCAGTAATGCTGGATCCGTTGCCCAAGTGACACGTAATAAAGTTGCACTCCTCCATAGGCTTGCCAAGGATAGCCGCAGCCTTCTTGGCCACAAACTGGTGACTTGTGCCATGGAAGCCATACCGACGCACACCAAATTTTTCGTAAAGCTTGCGTGGAATACCATAGGTGTAAGCTTTGGGGGGCATAGTAGCATGAAAAGCCGTGTCAAAGACTACAACCTGTGGACACGGCCCGAACACCTTGGTGACTACGTCAATGCCCAGCAGATTGCCAGGATTATGCAGTGGTGCCAGTTTGACGTTAGATTTAATGGCTTCAATTACCTTCTTGTCCACGAGTGAGGCGTTGCTAAAGGCCTCACCACCGTGCACAACACGATGGCCAACAGCCTTAATGCAGTCGAGATTTGAGCCAAAGAATTTGCCCACTGTCGTCTCAAGCGCCGTACGATGTGTGTCCAGTGGCATCTCAATCATCTCTTTCTTGCCTGTTGCCAGCGTCTTGTGCATGATACGGCCATTCTTATTGCTTGATGTGGACAGTTCCACAAGACCTGTGAATATGGCGGCATCCACGCCGTCACGCGTTAGGCCAAATAGCGAGTACTTAAGCGATGAACTACCGGCGTTGATTACCAACAAGTGCGAGTCTGAAACAGAATTTGAAAAGGCACGTGTGGCTAGCGGTAACTTGACCGAGAAAGGTGAAAATAAGCGCAACATTCGCAGTTTTGGAAATGAGCAGATTGAGGATTGAAATAGACTATTTGTTGTCAAGGTTGGTAAAATAATTTGAAAGCTGCTCCCGTAA
The DNA here is from genome assembly GCA_920618645.1 of Peronospora belbahrii. Classification (NCBI taxonomy): domain Eukaryota; phylum Oomycota; class Peronosporomycetes; order Peronosporales; family Peronosporaceae; genus Peronospora; species Peronospora belbahrii. Next base: position 7,130 of record CAKKTJ010000258.1, on the reverse strand, counting down.
TAAGGTGAAGAGAATAATTATAGTATACACTCTTGTACAATTTGTTCAAATAGACAAGTCATCGACAGACTTCATCACTGACTATCCATGTCACACCCCTACGTCTCGCATTTTATGCACAGCTACTGAAGACTGGGCCAAGATGAGGATCATATACAGTGCGCTTTGACGCACGAGACGTTTGTCGACATGTTTTGAGGATGTTTGTACTGCTAGCAATGCGATGCATTCAAAGTGGCTGCTGAGTCTAGATTGAAGCCTGATGTGATCCCGTTGTAGATGCATTGTACGACGACGACACGATAAAAGCATACATTTGGTGCTGCAGGCTGCTATTTGTTCGCGCAATCGCAAAACCTTTAGATTTTTGAGTGAGAGATCTAATGCATATCCGAGTTTCGTGGTCAGAAAAGTGTTGTAAAAGAGGCTGTGGAAACGACAGCTTATGTATCATAGACAGTTGTCTAGTCTTTATTGCGACATAAGCTGCATGTATCCAAAGGCATTCTTGGTGGGCGATAAGGACGTATACCAAAGCGTAAAGGTATTATGATGACGAAACTCCAAGCTTTCTCTATGTCGGTTGATGGTAACGTCGTTGCGCGCTTAATCTGTCTAGCATGTGTGTAAATGTCTTTAACGCTGTGGGGTGATGCGCCAGAAAGCAAGCGTGCGTAAGCCATCCACCGTGTCGGTCAGCGTGAGCGTTACTTCATCTCGCATTCTGGGTTCATTCAACGTCTTGGTTAAATTTGTTGCCTGACGAACAAAATGTAACAAAATGTGGCAACTTTGACATACGAATTTTAAGAGCCAAAAAAAGAGCTCAACTGCTGTTTCGATATAGCGTTGACCAATAATAGTGCTACCACCAACATTGCTGGTTGAATATCATCGTCCGTGAGCAAACCTCACATGACACACTGATGACTATGATAGCGGAGTCTCCTCAAACTTCTTGTCTAGTAGTTTTAATCAATCCTGCGTACGTTTCGGATACAGTGTGGTCTGTCACCTCCCTACTAGGATCGTTTATATATCAACATGTCTTCAATCGCTGTATATCCGTCGTGTCAACTCGCACGAATGCTGGGCACTGTTGTGCATTTTCTCCAATCGAGGCCCAACTGTGTTTGTAAGCTTTCGCTCATGGTTGGCTTCCATTGCACAACTGGCGCTTTCGTGCTGTTATAATTACTCAATATTCATGTCAAACTTGCTTGTTGAGTTCCTTCTTCTAACGTCGCAATTATTATTGTTGTTGATATGTAGCCTTGTCATGTCTGGACATGCTACCTTGTAACGATGTCGATTGCTTCTTGCAAATGCTGAAAAGTGCCCTGTAAAACGCCAGCCTTCCGTTTGCGGTATTTCTTCAAACGCTGTTGATGCAAATTTAGCTCCGGTATTGTCTCTAGCGCTATCAGATATGACCTTTTGAGTCACTGTGTGCTAAATACCTACTTGCTAACGCTTTGCTCAGACTGGTTAAAGTTGACCTTTTGACTGTGCTGTAGCCCGTCAAATTGGGTATTATAGCAAATGCAAAGAAATCAGAACACATGCATCATACACACACTAAGTGCAAATTGATGCATGTGCTCCTCCGCAACTGACAACTGGGGCTTTTAATTTCTTGAACAACGTGCTTACAGTGCCCACCAACCAACTGTATTGCGATCCGACCTGTATCTTTGCATCACGTAGCTCGTTAAGCTATATCTTTGCCTTCTTGTGTCTCTTTTATCAAGCTTTAATTCCAGCAAAAACTTGTCCACCATGCTGCATGCGCTCGTGATGATATCTTCGCATATGCAGTGCTGCAAGATTACATTATTCATATGTCGCTGCGTGTGCTTCTTCATGGATGGTCTTATGCTTGCAATGACATGCTTCAAATCATAAGCCTTTCAGCAATCTCGAACGCCAGGGGGCTGACCAGCTTTGACCAGCCTGCGGTCTACATGGCACGAAGAAAAGTACGGCGCATTATCCTAAATGTCAGAAAGCAGTTTCTAAATGTCCCTGACCAACACATCATCAAAAATAAAGCTTCATGCGTCTATTAAATATGACATTGTCTCCTAAATTTCGCTATCTCATGACCGGTCATCTTTGTCGGTGCCATTAACATCTTCGTGACAGCAACAGCAATGCCTTTATCTCGTCGTCTTGGACTCGCATCAGCTTTTCGTTTTCTTTGCTTTCCTGCTGTGTAGAGCAAACGGAGGTCGTGAACAAGTAATCGTCGGATTGCCCAAGCTCTTAGTCTTACTTTGTTTACCTGACGCTTTTAGTTTGCACAACATTTTTACTTTTTTTCTCAAACTGACTCAATTGCTTTCATATCGCCTGAATTCACGCAATAAATCGATTCTGCTGAGCCAAAATTACACTCCACGTGCGCTAAGCATTTTAAAGACATATGTACTCTTGCGCACAAAAAGGACATATGAGCTTATTAGCACTGCTGCAAGCTCAAGAAAACGCTCTTGAGCCTTAATATTGTTAAAAGATGAAGTAGCCTTGTATCACGCTGATTTTCTCGTCTCGACATGCTTTCTGTTGCGGGTTGCACACGAAAAAAATACACGATGGCGGTGCTAATCACACGACTGGCCGTGTCAGAACTCACATCGTATGTTGAACACCACGCTGACTATCTTTTTTGGTGTGATTGTAGCTTTTTGTATGTTGTAGTATGGATATTGTCTTGTTGATTCATAGTACAGTTGCAGAGGATATTCCCTTTTAACCGATACACAAGTTTAGGTACAAGAAAACCCGTTTATACAAGTTTTACTGTGCTTTAATGCTTAATACCTTGCTCTTACACGTAGATGGAAGTTAACTTAACTGCATATCTCATTTACATAGACAGCAAATAACACTGTGTGAAATACACGCTTTTTCATAAACGTGATCATCAAGATCTGGGCCTGCTCAACGCTCCCGTAAGGCAAATCGAATAAAACTTACAATAGACCGTTGTACATGACGGTAAATAGACAAGATTGAGCGCGATAACGATAACATGGACGCAAGACATGTTAAAAACAAACAAAAAACACAATTTCATTTGGAAGATAGCAAAAGTGCCCCAATCGCCCATGGACTCAATTAGTCATGGTGATAGAGAAGAACTGAGTGATAAAGCCCTATTTGGACTGTTAATAGTTACTACCCTCCTATTCCTCATTGTGTGTTTACCAATTGCCAGTGGGATGATTAATTTTTTTTCTTCAGAAACAACGATTCAGCTAGAGTTTTCTTCATTTCCAAAGCATTCTGGTTCCCAAGTGTCGCCATCGTTTGTACTATTTGAGAAGTTCGCGGCCTTCCAACCAAGGAGTCTAGTGTCTGAATGCACATTGCAGAGGGGTAGGTCACCCATTAAGGAGGAGTTCCAAGTTCGTTATTCCATTGATAGGGCATCAGCTTCAACTTATTGGTATCTACGGCATCTGCAAACTAGCGATAGACAGTTTCATCACTAAAAAAAGTGAAGAATGAATCGGAGTAGTGCGCAGTTCTATTAGCTCATTCCACATCAACGTAGTCTGTAGGTGATACGCTTACAAGGTGTGCTTTCCCAATGACTGATGAGCCGGGCCCAAAGTGCTTGAGCACGGAGACACCCCCAGAAGATATGCTCCTGGGTCTCTTTCTGTCCTACATATTCTCGATACGTGCAAGTCCCGTCCGGAGGCCGGTACTGATACCAAAACTTTAGCTAAAGCGTGGCGATACCGTGTCCATAGCTGATATTCCGTCACCGCGTGTTCGTGACCCCATATATGACCCGGCGAGACATCGAGAACTACTCGTTGCCATCACGTTTGCTGGCTCTTGGAGCCTAGTTGATCAATGACCTGCTTCAGCGGTGTTGCAAGACACCGCTTAGACGACTTAAAAGCTTGCCGTTTCAGGAACAAGAAAACGCGGCGATTGGAAACCATGGGCGAAGCGGACCATGGATAGTGGTGGACCTGTGGATTGGAAAGAAAACGACCCCATTATAATAGTAGTTCCTGCAATTTTCCGTCGAAAATTCAAGTAATTCCATTGTGGCATTGAGTGAGCTCTAAACTCTGAGGGTAAGCAGAATCGGCCGAGAGAGAAGTGCCCCGAACCCTGCCCGGCCCGACCTGCACCCATGCGAAGGCTTGTGTGATAGGGGGCTGACGCCGCAGCCGGAGGGGGGCCGGGCATCCCACCAGATTGCCGACGTCAAGTGACGGCGACGAAAGTAAGACGACGATTGCTCATTCTCGAAGTTTAGCATGCGAATGGCGGCGGGCGAGGGGGTCCGTGCAAATGCCGCCGAAGACGTATTCCTGGGGTCCTGTCCGCTGTATGAAGTTGTTTCAAGGAGACATCGCAAATTCTGTCATACTTGGACCGGGACAGCGCCGCCGCCTGTGGTGTGAGAATCCAAGGGTTTCCGCTCCTCCGGAAAGTCTGCCAGAAGCCTGCAATCTCTTGGGGCTAAAACTTGACTGGCTGAGGCCGACAGGGAATGGGTACAGAGAGATGCAGCACCCAGTCTTTTTCTTCCCACCAGCTGGTCGATGATGACCGAAGGGATAGTAGATGGTCCTGTACCCGTGCCAGGATGTCCTCCGTTTGCGCTGGTGTTGGCGTCAGCGTGCATCCGAGCTCATAAGTGCATCAAGATACCGCTCGGAAGACGGCGATACAATGTGTTTCACGCTCGGTCGATGCGGACTGATGGCCGCGATATTTGCACCATGCGTAATCCAGGACACCCACGCTGAGAAGTAAACATCCTCCGGCCGAGTAAGTGTCAGTAGCGCGTGTTTCACCCGCTAGGTTTCGATGGCGACCGGGACAGAAACGAGGCCAATACCGCCTGCCTTACGGGGGGGGTATAATGGTGGCCTGGAGCGGCTTTGTGTCTCCCGTGCTCGATCTTGTTAGACGTCTTCCACAGTTATTGTTTGTAAAGATGATCCGGCTGTTTGAGCGCCTAGCTCAGGGGCTCGAAGACCTCAGCCGTAAACAAAATCCGCGGTAGAACTATCGCATTGAGGATAAGGACGCGATGATCGAGGGTCTTTGATACTCCCGTTGTAGTGAGGAGGCGGCGCTGTGCTTTTTGATTGCGGAGAACCCAATTAATGCTGCATAACTTTCCTGTACCCACTTGGTAGCCGAGATACCTCGTAGTTGTTGACGGAGCAACCAATGCGATTCCCTAATACGTGAGTTGACGGATAGCCGTGTTTAAATTTATGATTTGGCTTTTTGTCAGTTGCAACTGTAACCTCAATAGCCGTCCGAACTCCAGAATGATGTCCACAGCCGGTCGTAGGTGACTGGCTTTTTGGAGAAACAGTGTAGAGTCGTCGACAAACCCCGAAAATATATGGGTCTTTGTGTGTCTTTCTGGAAGTGTAGGCCCGTGAAGATGGGGCGACGTTTCTATTGCAACGGCCAGCACCTCGACTACCACCAGGAAAAGAAAAGGAGCGAGAAGACAGCCTTGCCAAGTGTCAGATCGCACCTTCAGAAGTAAACAAAGCTCACCATTGACCGAAAGCGTGCGGTCGTGTTGGTATGAAGCCTTTAAACGAGCGCGAGAAAATTTTCGTCAAACCCGAACCAGTCGGAGCGCCTCTACATGAAGTCGCGGTCGACCGTATCGTAGGCCTTTCAAAAATCCAGTAAGACGATGGCACGGCTGGCACCGGCGTTCAAAATACTCTTCTCACGTGCTATTTGGAAGTGAGCGATCATCATGACACCGTCTTTTGCATTTGTCGTCCGTGGACAAAGCCTTGTAGAGAAGATTTGATGACATGGGGTAAATACTGCTGCATACGCGTCGCCAAGACCTTCGCAATTACCTTGTATCCCGTTTGCAACAGGGAATTTGGTCCATAGTCCATGGCGTCGTCGGAATCCTTTTCTTACGTAGCGGGATAATGAGCGCTTCCATGAACGACTTCGGTGGTTGTGCACTGTGGATGATCTTATTAGCTATTTCCACCAACAGTGGTACCAACAGCGATTAAAGATTCTGGTAAAAATCAGTCCCTAAGCCGTCGGTTCCAAGGGCTTTATACCTACTATGAGCCCGTATTGCGAGTAATACCTCTGCTTCCGTTATATATGCCGTCAGGACACGGTTTTCGGCGGTAGTGACAACGCGGTCAGAAAGGAGTGACAAATTGATGCAAAGCCGGACGCAGTTCTGTGACCAGGACTGTACGGTAGCTCGTCCCCAGCACATGATACATTCAAAACTAAACTTGTCTGCGACGCTACAACCGACTAGGAACGGATACTGTGGAGTCTCCTAATGGCTGTAACTGTAACGGGGTTACACGAAGGTGTGTATTTTACATACACACCTGCCATACCAATGTGGTGTGGCTGTTCCTTGGGTAGGCTTGATGCGACCGTACCTAAAGTACGAAGGGTCGCATTGTGACTCTCTGCCACGTTATCACTATACTTATTTAAGTATCGTGACTATGCATGTTTGCAAAATAATAACAGGCTATAGAGCCAGTAAATAGTGACTAGCATTAAGTATGGAGTAGGTGCTTTTATACTTAGTGTTAGAAGATAAACATAAATATAAATCAGTTTCAAACCTGCTCGATGCTTGAGCGTTCTATTCCTCCTATGGAATTGTACCTTTGATACTAGTATCTTTGAAACGCGGTTGTGACAATCGATTTGCACAAGCTTATGAGCTAGCCTAGGAAGGGTTAAGCACCCTGAGACATATAAGTTCTTAGAGCTTGTCTTCCTCTGCACATAGTGCATAAGTAGCTTGGCTACACTTGCTCGGCTACACGATATAGCACTTGTAGTCGATCCCGCACCTGGGTTTGCGACTGCTTCTTTGTGTAAGAATGGACATCGATGAGATGCTAGCGGTTACCCCTGTCACAGGCACACCAGGAAGGGTTGCAGAAGCTGCTTCCTATCCTTGGCCCTAAGGGCGTGGTGTACCTCATCGCCCAGAGCGAAGAAGAGCTTAACAAGCGTATTCGTACGCTTGACGAGTATAATAAAGCTCTAGTCGAGCATGTAACGGCACAAATGCCTTCTTCTGCGCCTAGTTACCCTCAGTCGCATGACCCGTGATAGTACGA